>MU551584.1:6630636-6665339 GCA_024362625.1 Silurus asotus
GAAGGAAATAGATTTAATATTTACTGCGATTGATGGAGGGACTCCACAGAGGTCTGGTACTGCTCTTATCCATATCAATGTTCTTGATGCTAATGACAATAGCCCGGTTTTTAGTCAGTCTGTGTATAAGGTGACTCTGGCTGAAAACACACCGTTGGGTGCAGAAGTAGTTACAGTGAGCGCTACAGACGCTGATGAGGGCGTGAACGGGGAGGTCAGTTATGAATTTAGTCGAATATCTGATACAGCAGCAACCGTATTTTCTATCGACAAGACAACTGGTTATATTACAGTAAAAGGAAATATTGACTATGAAGAAGAATCTACATATGAAATAAGAGTTCAGGCCAAAGATGGTCCTGGCTTAGCATCCACTGCCAAAATTATTATAGACATTACTGATGTAAATGATAACTCGCCCAAAATTATTCTTAAATCACTAAATGACCCTATTCCTGAGAATTCTGAGAAAGGAACTGAAGTCGCCCTAATTAATGTTCAGGATAATGATTCAGGAGATAATCAAAAAGTCAGATGTTCCATTCAAGAAAATGTTCCTTTTCAATTGAACCCATCTATTAAAAACTATTTTTCTATAGTGACCACAAGCTCATTAGACAGAGAGAGGACATCAGATTATAATATAACAATCACTGCTACTGATGGAGGCTTTCCACCTTTATCAGCATCCATGACCTTCCATCTATCTGTATCTGACATCAATGACAATCCACCGGTCTTTGAGCAGCTGTCATACACTACATATGTAACAGAAAACAATAAACCAGGAACCTCTATTAGTGCTGTTATTGCAAGTGATCCAGACTGGAGGCAGAACGGTACAGTACTGTATTCTCTGGTGCCCAGTGAGATAAATGGTGTTCCACTGTCATCATTTGTATCCATTAATTCAGATACTGGAGTGATCCATGCTGTAAGGTCATTTGACTATGAAAAGTTTAGAAACTTCGAAGTCCAGGTTCTAGCCAGAGACAATGGTTCTCCTCCACTCAGCAGCAATGTGACTGTGAGTGTGTTCATATCGGATGAGAATGATAATGCTCCACAGATATTATATCCTGCTGTAGAGGGAAAGTCTTTAATGACTGAGATGGTTCCAAAATCTGCCCTCTCTGGATCTCTGCTCTCCAAAGTGATTGCTGTGGATGCTGACTCTGGACAGAATGCTTGGTTGTCATATCAGATCCTTAAATCTACTGATTCAGGACTTTTTACTATTGGTCTCTATAGTGGAGAGATCAGGGCTCAGAGGGACATTACTGAATCTGACAGCATGAAACAGAACCTTGTTATCTTGGTGAAAGATAATGGACAACCTCCTCTTTCTGCTACCTGTTCTGTATATTTACTTATTTCTGATAATCTTGCTGAAGTTTCAAAACTTAAAGACATGACGTATGAGGAGAGCAATTCTAAACTGACTTTTTATTTAATTATTGCACTGGTTTCTGTCTCCACCTTTTTCTTGACTTTCATTATTCTGATACTGGCTGTGAGGTTTTGCCACAGAAGAAAACCCAGACTGTTGTTTGATGGAGCAGTGGCCATTCCCAGTGCATATCTCCCTCCCAACTATGCAGAAGTGGAGGGAGCTGGAACTCTCCGCAGTTCTTACAATTATGACACATATCTAACTACAGGATCACGCACCAGTGACTTCAAGTTCATCACATCTTACAATGACACCACACTTACTGCTGGTGGAACTTTGGAAAAAGTAAAAAATGAGACTTTATCTGCAAGTTTGATTACACTAAATACAGGAGAGGGAAATGAGGTAAGATAAGCAGTTGGTTCCTATTTTTTGTTTTTTTGGATTTATATTTCCTTCTTTTAGCTTTTCATTGCACTGAACAATATATCCTGTTTTTTTTATTTAATGTGATAGTTTTATTGATGGTTGTCTAAAAACATTTTTTCCATTCTGATTTATCTATTTTATAATGAGTAGACCCTTACTGATGGTGAAAAAGAGCAATTTGATTTAAGTATAATTCATCTATCTGTTGGAAACAGTAACTTCTTTGTAAGGCAATTCCATTATTATTATTTTTAAAAGAATTCCACTCAGTTTTCGAGGGATTTGTTTTATGTTGTGAACAGCAAGTATGCATTATAAGGTTTGTTGAGCTCATTTCCCTAATCCCTGTCAGACAACTTTTTTTTGTTAATTTTGTGTAAGAAATACAATGCATTGGCAATTGATTAAGAAGAATACATTGTGGGATTCTCGACGAGTTCACTTCAGTCATAGAATTGTATTAGCAAATCGTCTTCATTGTTGATGCTGCAAAGTGACAAGTGTGATTGTATGAATGTCTGGATTATTTTAAAGTTTTGGATGTGTAGCTTTAAAAATGAGTTTTTTTCGGCATGTGTTTATAAAAATATTTATTCAGTTATCATAGTACATGTAACGGTATCTTTTTATTTGGAGCGTGTCACGCATAGTATTGAAACTTTCTTTTCCAATCGTTTGTGATTCTATGATCCAGTTCGTAAAAATGAGCTAATTAAAATTTAATATTATTTATACATCCCCAAATTCCATTTAATACCGTGAACTTACTGTGAAACATGTGATATTACAGCATATGGAAAACTGTTTGCTTTTTTGTGTTATTATGAGATTGTGATAATGTTAAATATCACACCTCTACTTTAGCAAACAAGTGTTTTTAGAGAACAAATCCTGTAAAGTGAGGCCATGTATACTATGAACAGTATCGCTGAAACTCGTCCGTAAATGCTATGGCAATTAGGTAAAAATATTGGTTTGAGGGTGTAAAAAATAATTGGTTGCAGTACTCTAAATATACTCAAAGAGGCGCTGTTTACCGAGGAACAACCAATAATTCTCAGCACCCAGTAAGAGTAATGTTCCAGCTTTCCCTGAGACCGAAAATCATTGTTACAGAAGCTTGTGTTCACTGAGGACTGTACTCCAGAATACAGCACCATTTTAGCACACGTCTTTGTTTAAAATGAGAATGGAAAAGATATCTTCATCTACGATATTATGTCGTTTGGCATGGGTATTCATCACCATTCGCGCTGTTAGGACAGATTTGAGCTACACATTCCCGGAGGAAACGAAGCAGCAATATGTGATCGGAAATATAGCAAAGGATCTCGGACTTGACGTGAAAAGATTGTCTGCTCGTAAAGCTCGAATAGAGACGGACCGTAGCAGTAGACGGTACTTCGACCTTAATTTGAATAGCGGAAATCTGGTCGTAACGGAAACAATAGACCGAGAAAAGCTTTGTGGGTCGAAGATCTCTTGCATTTACAATTATGAGCTTGTGTTGGAAAATCCTCTTGAAGTGCATCGCGTTTCACTGCAGATTGAGGACATAAACGACAACGCGCCGATATTTCCGAATAATCGGATTACATTTGATATCCATGAAATAGCCGTTAAAGGAGTAATCATCCCTCTAGATGAAGCTCACGACTCTGACATAGGCCAAAATGCAGTTCAAGGATATTTACTTGAAAGAAATGCTTATTTTGTTTTGTCAGTTAAAGAAAACGCGGACGGAGGAAAATATGCTGAACTGATTTTGGATAAAGAGCTGGATCGTGAACAGACGAAGGAAATAGATTTAATATTTACTGCGATTGATGGAGGGACTCCACAGAGGTCTGGTACTGCTCTTATCCACATCAATGTTCTTGATGCTAATGACAATACCCCGGTTTTTAGTCAGTCTGTGTATAAGGTGACTCTGGCTGAAAACACACCGTTGGGTGCAGAAGTAGTTACAGTGAGCGCTACAGACGCTGATGAGGGCGTGAACGGGGAGGTCAGTTATGAATTTAGTCGAATATCTGATACAGCAGCAAAAATATTTTCTATCGACAATACAAATGGTCATATTACAGTAAAAGGAAATATTGACTATGAAGAAGAATCTACATACGAATTAAGAGTTCAGGCTAAAGATGGTCCTGGCTTAGCATCCACTGCCAAAATTATTATAGACATTACTGATGTAAATGATAACTCACCCAAAATTATTCTTAAATCACTAAATGACCCTATTCCTGAGAATTCTGAGAAAGGAACTGAAGTCGCACTAATTAATGTTCAGGATAATGATTCAGGAGATAATCAAAAAGTCAGATGTTCCATTCAAGAAAATGTTCCTTTCCAATTGAACCCATCTATTAAAAACTATTTTTCTATAGTGACCACAAGCTTATTAGACAGAGAGAGGACATCAGATTATAATATAACAATCACTGCTACTGATGGAGGCTCTCCACCTTTATCAACATCCATGACCTTCCATCTATCTGTATCTGACATCAATGACAATCCACCGGTCTTTGAGCAATTGTCCTACACTGCATATGTAGCAGAAAACAATAAACCAGGAACCTCTATTAGTGCTGTTATTGCAAGAGACCCAGACTGGAGGCAGAATGGTACAGTACTGTATTCTCTGGTGCCCAGTGAGATAAATGGTGTTCCACTGTCATCATTCGTATCCATTAATTCAGATACTGGCGTGATCCATGCTGTGAGATCATTTGATTATGAAAAATTCAGAGACTTTAAAGTCCTGGCTGCAGCCAGAGACAATGGTTTTCCTCCACTCAGCAGCAATGTGACTGTGAGTGTGTTCATATCGGATGAGAATGATAATGCTCCACAGATTTTATATCCTGCTCCAGAGGGAAAGTCTCTGATGACTGAGATGGTCCCTAAAACTGCCCTCTCTGGATCTCTGTTATCCAAAGTGATCGCTGTGGATGCTGATTCTGGACAGAATGCATGGTTGTCATATCAGATCGTTAAATCTACCGATCCAGGACTTTTCACTATTGGTCTCCATAGTGGAGAGATCAGGGCTCAGAGGGACATTACTGAATCTGACAGCATGAAACAGAATCTTGTTATCTCAGTGAAAGACAATGGACAACCTCCTCTCTCTGCTACATGTTCTGTATATTTACTTATTTCTGATAATCTTGCTGAAGTTCCAGAACTTAAAGACATGACTTATGAAGAGAGCAATTCCAAACTCACTTTCTATTTGATCATCGCCCTGGTTTCCGTCTCCACCTTCTTTCTGACTTTCATTATTCTGATCCTGGCTGTGAGGTTTTGTCACAGGAGAAAACCCAGACTGTTGTTTGATGGAGCAGTGGCCATTCCCAGTGCATATCTCCCTCCCAACTATGCAGAAGTGGAGGGAGCTGGAACTCTCCGCAGTTCTTACAATTATGACACATATCTAACTACAGGCTCACGCACCAGTGACTTCAAGTTCATCACATCTTACAATGACACCACACTTACTGCTGGTGGAACTTTGGAAAAAGTTAAAAATGAGACTTTATCTGCAAGTTTAATTACACTAAATACAGGAGAAGGACATGAGGTAAGATAAGCTGTTGGTTCCTATTTTTTGTTTTTTTTGTATTTATATATCCTTCTTTAAGCTCGTCATTGCACTGAAGAATATATCCTGCTATTTTTTTTATGTGATAGTTTTACTGATGGTTGTCTAAAAACATTTCTTCTATTCTGATTTATCTATTTTATAATGAGTACATGCTTACTGATGGGGAAAAATATCAATTTGATTTAAGTATAAAGTTTGAAATAATAACTTTTTTGTAAGGCAATTCCATTATTATTATTTTTCAAAGATTTCCACTCAGTTTTTGAGGGATTTGTTTTATGTTGTAAACAACAATTATGCATTAAGGCTATTAATGTTTGTTGAGCTCATTTCCCTAATCCCTTCGAGTCAACTTTTTTTTTTTTTAAATCTTGTTTAAGAAATACAATACAATAACAATTTATCAAGAATAATACATTTGTGGCTGATTCTTATATTGTATCGTCATTTCCGCACCATGCGTTTGTCTGCAGTTAAAAGGTTTCAGTTTAATAATAATATTTTTTTTCTAGAATTCAATGAACATAATCTTTTAAATATGAGTGAAATGTATCATTGTGCTGTTGAAAAGAGTTCAATAATCGATCAGGTAGGAGCACTTGAATGGACTATAACAACAACAACAATAATTGTTTTCTATGCACCCAACTAGAGATATCATTTTTTCCACAAATCAAAAGCTTTATAAGTTTTATTATTATTGTTTAATACTATATCCATACTCTCATGATGTATCATTCAAAAATATCAGTGTGCATCTCCCAAAAAAGAACTGACAGTGTTAACTATTGGTCAGCTCGGTGAACCTTGTGCCTCATTTAACATTCAGGTTAACTTTTAATTCAATTCTATTTATTAAGATTATGTTGGGATGCTGGGCACTTGCCAAGCCTATTTAACACACTCCATATCGACAGAGAGGAGACAAGGCTTGTAGCAGCAAATATTAAACAGATCTTAGTTTGGATGTTAAAACTTTTTAGACAGGAAAGTAAGATTGAACATTGATGGTAGCGGAAAACTAATCATGGCTTTTGATACACCATTGAAAAAATGACTGAAGCATAGTTTTTTGACTGAAAATATTTTTGTGGTTTAAGAGTGTCATGCAAAATAAAATACAGTCTTGTATACGAGAAGCTTTTAAAATTGCATATTGTTAAGCCTGACTAAGCCGGGTTAGATTTGTTAGTTTTTGTTAATGCAAATTTCAACATAAAAAAAAAGTAATACAATTAAAATGCACAAACTAAACAGATCTGAAAGTATGACAGAGTAAGGAGATGACCAGTAACATGTCCTGGACGGAGACAAGATTTTATATCAAAACAAAATGTATGTGGCATCATGACAACATTTTAGGCACATGTATACACTTTGGCACTCATCATACAACAATCAACATAAGATAAATTTACAATTGTCGAATTTTTTATATTTATTTGCTCTCTATATGAGAATATGATCTCAACGTATTGTTAGTCCACCATTCACTGTATATAATAGAATAAAGACTGTTTTAGATGAGTGACACTAACATTAATGCAATGTTCTGTGTATGAAAAATAACTTATTTTATTGTACAATATAATAGCTGCTTTGATATGAGGAAGGTAACATTTTGTAAGAAAAAACAGTTATGTGCAGATTTTGATACATCTAATCACGTTTAATATATAATATATATTCAAATATATATTACGATATATTGTATCTGAATGTATATACTGTATGTTTCATCTGCACGAGTTCACTTCAGTCGTAGAAATAAATCAGCAAATCGTCTTCATTGTTTATGCTGCAAAGTGAATTAAGTGTGATTATGAATGTCTGGATTTTTTTAGGGATTTGACGTGGAGCATTTTTATAAGGATTTTATTACTGCATTTGTAATGAAAATATTTTCTCAGTTATCATAGTACATGTTACTGTATCATTTTATTTGGAACGTGTCACGCATAGTCTGTTTGTGATTCTATCATCCAGTTCGTAAAAAAAAGCTAATTAAAATGTAATATTATTTATACATCCCCAAGTTCCATTTAATACCGTGAATTTACTGTGAAATATGTGATATTACAGCATTTGGAAAACTGTTTGCTTTTTTTGTGTTATTATGAGATTGTGATAATTTATATATCACATCTCTACTTTAGCAAACAAGTGTTTTTGGAGAACAAATCATGTAAAGTGAGGCCGTGTATACTATGAACAGTATCGCTGAAACTCGTCCGTAAATGCTATGGCAAATAGGTAAAAATATTGGTATGATGGTGTAGAGAAGAGCACGTTGCAGTACTCTAAATATACTCAGAGAGTCGCTGTTTACCGAGGAACAACCAATAATTCTCACCACCCACTACGAGTAATATTCCAGGTTTCCCTGAGACCGAAAATCATTGTTACAGAAGCTTGTGTTCACTGAGGACTGCACTCCAGAATACAGCACCATTTTAGCACACGCCTTTGTTTAAAATGAGAATGGAAAAGATATCTTCATCTACGATATTATGTCGTTTGGCATGGGTATTCATCACCATTCGCGCTGTTAGGACAGATTTGAGCTACACATTCCCGGAGGAAACGAAGCAGCAATATGTGATCGGAAATATAGCAAAGGATCTCGGACTTGACGTGAAAAGATTGTCTGCTCGTAAATCTCGAATAGAGACGGAAGGCAGCAATAAGCGATACTGCGAAATAAATTTGAATAGTGGAAATCTGGTCGTGGCAGAAACAATAGACCGAGAAAAGCTTTGTGGGTCGAAGATCTCTTGCATTTATAATTATGAGCTTGTGTTGGAAAATCCTCTTGAAGTGCACCACATTTCACTGCAGATTGAGGACATAAACGACAACGCGCCGAGATTCCCTAATGATCGGATAATGTTTGATATCAATGAATTAGCCGATAAAGGAGAACGTTTCCCTTTGGATGAAGCTCACGACTCTGACATAGGCCAAAACGCGATTCAGGGATATTCACTTGAAATAAATGCTCATTTTGTTTTGTCAATTAAAGAAAACGCGGACGGAGGAAAATATGCTGAACTGATTTTGGATAAAGAGCTGGATCGTGAAAAGACGAAGGAAATAGATTTAATATTTACTGCGATTGATGGAGGGACTCCACAGAGGTCTGGTACTGCTCTTATCCACATCAATGTTCTTGATGCTAATGACAATAGCCCGGTTTTTAGTCAGTCTGTGTATAAGGTGACTCTGGCTGAAAACACAGCGTTGGGTGCAGAAGTAGTTACAGTGAGCGCTACAGACGCTGATGAGGGCGTGAACGGGGAGGTCAGTTATGAATTTAGTCGAATATCTGATACAGCAGCAAAAATATTTTCTATCGACAAGACAACTGGTCATATTACAGTAAAAGGAAATATTGACTATGAAGAAGAATCTACATACGAATTAAGAGTTCAGGCTAAAGATGGTCCTGGCTTAGCATCCACTGCCAAAATTATTATTGACATTACTGATGTAAATGATAACTCACCCAAAATTATTCTTAAATCACTAAATGACCCTATTCCTGAGAATTCTGAGAAAGGAACTGAAGTCGCCCTAATTAATGTTCAGGATAATGATTCAGGAGATAATCAAAAAGTCAGATGTTTCATTCAAGAAAATGTCCCTTTCCAATTGAACCCATCTATTAAAAACTATTTTTCTATAGTGACCACAAGCTTATTAGACAGAGAGAGGACATCAGATTATAATATAACAATCACTGCTACTGATGGAGGCTCTCCACCTTTATCAACATCCATGACCTTCCATCTATCTGTATCTGACATCAATGACAATCCACCGGTCTTTGAGCAGTTGTCCTACACTGCATATGTAGCAGAAAACAATAAATTAGGAACCTCTATTAGTGCTGTTATTGCAAGAGACCCAGACTGGAGGCAGAATGGTACAGTACTGTATTCTCTGGTGCCCAGTGAGATAAATGGTGTTCCACTGTCATCATTCGTATCCATTAATTCAGATACTGGAGTGATTCATGCTGTGAGATCATTTGATTATGAAAAATTCAGAGACTTTAAAGTCCTGGTTGCAGCCAGAGACAATGGTTTTCCTTCACTCAGCAGCAATGTGACTGTGAGTGTGTTCATATCAGATGAGAATGATAATGCTCCACAGATATTATATCCTGCTCCAGAGGGAAAGTCTTTGATGACTGAGATGGTCCCTAAAACTGCCCTCTCTGGATCTCTGCTTTCCAAAGTGATTGCTGTGGATGCTGATTCTGGACAGAATGCATGGTTGTCATATCAGATCGTTAAATCTACCGATCCAGGACTTTTCACTATTGGTCTCCATAGTGGAGAAATCAGGGCTCAGAGGGACATTACTGAATCTGACAGCATGAAACAGAACCTTATCATCTCAGTGAAAGATAATGGACAACCTCCTCTTTCTGCTACCTGTTCTGTATATTTCCTTATTTCTGATAATCTTGCTGAAGTTCCAGAACTTAAAGACATGACTTATGAGGAGAGCAATTCCAAACTCACTTTCTATTTGATCATCGCCCTGGTTTCTGTTTCCACCTTCTTCCTGACTTTCATTATTCTGATACTGGCTGTGAGGTTTTGCCACAGAAGAAAACCCAGATTGTTGTTTGATGGAGCAGTGGCCATTCCCAGTGCATATCTCCCTCCCAACTATGCAGAAGTGGAGGGAGCTGGAACTCTCCGCAGTTCTTACAATTATGACACATATCTAACTACTGGCTCACGTACCAGTGACTTCAAGTTCATCACATCTTACAATGACGCCACACTTACTGCTGGTGGAACTTTGGAAAAAGTAAAAAATGAGACTTTATCTGCAAGTTTGATTACACTTAATACAGGAGAGGGACATGAGGTAAGATAAGCCTTTGTTACCTATTTTTTTTTTTTTTGGATTTATATTTATTTATTTATTTCATTCTTTCTTTAAGCTTTTCATTGCACTAAAGAATTTATCCAGCAATTTTTTTTAAATTATGTGATAGTTTTACTGATAGTTGTCTAAAAACAAAATTTCCTACATTCTGTTTTATGTATTTTATAATGACTACACTCTTTCTGATGGTAAAAAAGATCAATGTAACAAGAATAATTCATCCATCTGTTTAAATAATAACTTATTTCTAAGGCAAAGCGATTGATAAGAATACATTTGGGATTCTTATATTGCATAGTCCTTTCCGCACATGTTATGCAGTTAAAATGTTTGTCTGATAATAAGAATTTGTTTTCTACAATTCAAGGAACATCTTTTTTTAAATATGAGTGAAATGCACATTGTGCTGTTGTGAATGAGTTCAATAATTGATCAGGTAGGAGCACTTGAATGGACTATAACAACAATAATTGTTTTTTTGCACACAATTGGAGACAGCGATATATATTTTTTCCCCACAAATTAAGAGCTTTGAGTTTTATTATTATTGTTTAATACTATATCCATACTATCATGATGTGTTATTTAAAAATATCAGTTTGCATCTCCCAAAAAAGAACTGACATTGTTAACTATTGGTCAGCTCGGTGAACCTTGTGCCTCATATTAGGTGCTTACAAAAGGACAAAATATCATTTTGATTTTGGCAATTACCACATTCATACAGCAGGATAACTTTTATTTGAATTATTAAGATTATGTTGGGACAGATGTACAGACAGGAAAGTAAGATTGAACATTGATGGTAGCGGAAAACTATTCATGGCTTTTGATACAGCATTAGAAAAATGACTGAAGCATATAGTTTTTCCTCATTGTTCTTATTTATTGAACCTGTTCTGCAAAGTCAAACTGGTATGGGACTAAAGTCATGTGTATTCTTAACATGATACTATAAGAAATTACAAAGAGTATGCAAATACAGTTTATAACTGATCTTAAATTAACATTTATGCTCTGATTTTGCGCTTGTAGTTTACCTTATTCACTATTAAAAATAAAAATTGTAGTTTACATGCATAGAAACGTACCTACAATATTCAGTAGAAGTTGTTTTGTCACATTCAAATACACATTCCAGAGCAGATACACGAAAGCTTCATTTATTAAGATTAAGCAGAATTTGAGACATGTGACCAAAAAAATAAAAAAGAAAAGAAAAGAAAAGAAAAGACATGTGGTCAGGTAAAGGGATATATTCAGCATACAAAGGGATAGAGAAAGAATAATGAAAAACAAAATCAACATTAAAAACAAAAACAAGATTTTGCAGGAGCTAGTTTTAATGGCAGGTAAATTTGTGTGTAGTGTAATTTATTTTATTTGGCTTTTCTGTCTAAATAAGGCCTTTTTTTAGCAATTTAGTTCATAATTGTAAATGATTCTACATGAGTCACCCGGACCGGGGCAGACTTTAATCTAGGTAAGAGATTATAAATTGTACCAAACATTTGTGATCAATGTAATAATAAGACCTTTTCTGTTTTGTTTTTTTTATGTTAAATTGAATATATTTTATTACAATGTAGTCCAACAACAAAATAACTAATCCGAAAGAAAAAAAATACAAAAACAAGATAACAAATCCGAAAACAGAACGACAATTTAGACAAACCGGAAAAGGTAGGTATAGTTTGTGAATGGAACACACACCGATCATTGGACGAGATACCTGTCATTCAAGATATACATGAAATACAACAGTTTTTTTATTTTATTTTTATTTTTCTATTTAGCAATTAGCCATACACAAACAACGTGGCATAACAAGTACAATTTACATTACAATGCACAGAACATGTGCATGTAAATACAAATATATACACAAATATTTAGGGGAAAGAGGGAAAAAATAGATAAAATGCGCAATCTGATTAAACTAATTTAAAGTATTCATGGAACAGAAGGCAGACGACCAATAACAAGAAATGGAAGAAGACAAGATTTTAATCAAAAGAAAATGCGCGTAGCATCGTGAACACATTAGACTGAAGTGCGCGCGTTAACGCTGACAATACAGTAATCATCACGAGAGAAATACGTCACAATTTTCACATTTCAAATATTTATTTGCTTTCTCTTTATATTCTCCCTATTTACATATTCTCTCTCGCTCTCTTTTATATATGTATTATAAATATGTATCATTTCGACGTGAATGTTAGAGTCCACTCTTACAGTATATAATATGTTGAAAATTGTTTCAGCACCACGGGCTGAAAGACAGCACCAAAAGCGGCTTTGTCCAGATTAATGGCATTTATATGAATGTAACGTATTGTGAACTGAAAATATATGTTAAGATGAAAAAGTGAACTAATTTGAATTCCATAATCTTTATGCTTCGCCAAGTAACGTTTTATGCTGTAAATTAATAAAGAACTCGTGATATTACAGGAGGTGGAAATTTTCTTTAGTGTTATAAAGAGGTCGTGATAATATTTAAATATAACGTCTTCAGTTTAGCAATCTAGTGTTTTGGGTAACAAATGTTGCAAATTGACACCATGTATAATATGAAACTCTAGCTTACGGCAAATAGATAAAAGATTGGATAAGTGTGTAGAAAAGAGCACGTTGCAATACTCTAAATATACTCAAAGAGTCGCTGTTTACCGAGGGACGAAAAATAAATCTCTCCACCCAGTTCGAGTAATGTTCCTGCTTTCCCTGAGACCGAGAATCATTGTTACAGAAGCTAGTAATTACTGTGGACTCTATTACAGCATCAATTTTAGCACACACCTTTGTTTCAAATGAGAATGGTAAATATATTAACTTCATTTTCGATATCATGTTCCTTGGCTTGGGTATGCAACATTATTTGCGCTGTACGCGCAGATTTGAGCTACACATTCCCGGAAGAAAGGAAGCAACAATATGTGATCGGAAATATAGCAAAGGATCTGGGACTTGACATAAAACGATTGTCTGCTCGTAAAGCTCGAATAGAGACAGAAGGCAGCACTAAACGGTACTGCGACATTAATTTGAATAGTGGAAATCTGGTCGTGGCGGAAACAATAGACCGAGAGGAGCTCTGTGGGTCGAAAATTTCTTGCATTCTTAATTATGAGCTTGTGCTGGAAAATCCTCTTGAAGTGCATCGCATTTCACTGCAGATTGAGGATGTAAACGACAACGCGCCGAGATTTACCAAAAAAAGGATTACGTTTAATATGATGGAATCGGCCGATAAAGGAAAACGTTTCCCTTTGGATGAAGCTCACGACTCTGACATAGGCCAAAATGCGGTTCAGGGATATTCACTTGAAAGAAATGCTCATTTTGTTTTGTCAGTTAAAGAAAACGCGGACGGTGGAAAATATGCTGAACTGATTTTGGATAAAGAGCTGGATCGTGAACAGATGAAGGAAATGGATTTAATATTTACTGCGATTGATGGAGGGACTCCACAGAGGTCTGGTACTGCTCTTATCCATATCAATGTTCTTGATGCTAATGACAATAGCCCGGTTTTTAGTCAGTCTGTGTATAAGGTGACTCTGGCTGAAAACACACCGTTGGGTGCAGAAGTAGTTACAGTGAGCGCTACAGACGCTGATGAGGGCGTGAACGGGGAGGTCAGTTATGAATTGAGTCGAATATCTGATAAAGCATCAAAATTATTTTCTATCGACAAGACAACTGGTCATATTACAGTAAGCGGAAACATTGATTATGAAGAAGAAACGTCATATGAAATAAGAGTGCAGGCAATCGATGGTTCTGGTTTAGCATCCACTGCAAAATTAATTATAGACATTACTGATGTAAATGATAACGCACCCAGAATTATTCTTAAATCTCTGAATAGTCAAATATCTGAAAACAGTAGCATAAGATCAGAGGTGGCTATAATTAATGTTCAGGATAACGATTCAGGAGATAATCAAAAAGTCAGATGTTCCATTCAAGAAAAAGTTCCTTTCCAATTGAACCCATCTATCAAAAACTATTTTTCTATAGTGACCACAAGCTTATTAGACAGAGAGAGGACATCAGATTATAATATAACAATCACTGCTACTGATGGAGGCTTTCCACCTTTATCAACATCCATGACCTTCCATCTATCTGTATCTGACATCAATGACAATCCACCGGTCTTTGAGCAGCTGTCATACACTACATATGTAACAGAAAACAATAAACCAGGAACCTCTATTAGTGCTGTTATTGCAAGAGATCCAGACTGGAGACAGAATGGTACAGTACTGTATTCTCTGGTGCCAAGTGAGATAAATGGTGTTCCACTGTCATCATTTGTATCCATTAATTCAGATACTGGAGTGATCCATGCTGTGAGGGCATTTGATTATGAAAAATTAAGAGACTTTAAAGTTCTGGTTGCAGCCAGAGACAATGGTTCTCCTCCACTTAGCAGCAATGTGACTGTGAGTGTGTTCATATCAGATGAGAATGATAATGCTCCACAGATTTTATATCCTGCTTCAGAGGGAAAGTCTTTAATGACCGAGATGGTCCCTAAAGCTACTCATTCTGGATCTCTGCTTTCCAAAGTGATCGCTGTGGATGCTGACTCTGGACAAAATGCATGGTTGTCATATCAGATCATCAAATCTACTGATCCAGGACTTTTCACTATTGGTCTTCATAGTGGTGAGATCAGGACTCAGAGGGACATTATTGAATCTGACAGCATGAAACAGAACCTTGTTATCTCAGTGAAAGACAATGGACAACCTCCTCTCTCTGCTACGTGTTCTGTATATTTACTTATTTCTGATAATCTTGCTGAAGTTCCAGAACTGAAAGACATGACCTACGAGGAGAGCAATTCTAAACTGACTTTCTATTTGATCATCGCTCTGGTTTCCGTCTCCACCTTCTTTCTGACTTTCATTATTCTGATCCTGGCTGTGAGGTTTTGCTACAAGAAAAAACCCAGACTGTTGTTTGATGGAGCAGTGGCCTTTCCCAGTGCATATCTCCCTCCAAACTATGCAGAAGTGGAGGGAGCTGGAACTCTCCGCAGTTCTTACAATTATGACACATATCTAACTACAGGCTCACGTACCAGTGACTTCAAGTTCATCACATCTTACAATGATGCCACACTTACTGCTGGAGAAACTTTGAAGAACTTTAAAAATGAGACTTTATCTGCAAGTTTGATTACACTTAACAATGCAGGAGAGGGAAATGAGGTAAGATAAGCCTATGTTTTCTATTGTTTGTAAAAGCATTTCTTTTACAAATCTAATACTTTTCCTAATGTCAAAAAACATCACTACCATACTCATCAATCTATTCTAGAATTACACCACATTTACTGCTGGTGAATGAAGATGAAGTTGGATTAAGTATAATTCACGGTTACAATTTCATTGAAAGATTTTGATTGAGTTTTATTGGAATTTGCTTTATGTTGTGAACGTCAATTATCTACTATTAGGGTTTGGTGATATCATGACCTTAATCTCTGTTAACCAACCTTTTTTTGTGTAAAAAATTCAAAGCATTCGCAATTCAACAGAAAGAATACAATGGCTGTGGCTGATTCTTATATTTCATAGCAATTTCTGCATCGTGGGTTGACGTGCTCAGGGCCAACACTAACTATAGGCAGAGTAAGCAATTGTCAAAGACCTCAGGCTTGGATCACTGTGACTGCTTTATAAATACTAAAGAAAAAGTAAAAGCTTTTTCAAGCAATCGTAGCTAGGATAGAGAACTGTTTATTATTTAAAAAAAAGTACTTCATCTGATTGCATATGTTATAAATTCCAGTAGTGTTTACATTATCATAATAGCCTGCTTTATACTTACTCTTTCTAGTTTTTAAATAAATTGTTGTATTTATCGAAAGAATGCAACTTAAGCATACAAATACTATTAAAGTTAACAATTTGTTCTGCTTTGTCTCTTTCACATTCACTGTTGATTTGCTTATGTGCATTTTTATGATTTTTAAATGCAATAGACAACATGATCTATATTACCATATCTATAGTCTATATTGCTTCAGGAGGAGGTGGAAATTATGTCAATATCCAGCTAAAGAAAATGCATTTTACCTGCCATTTTACTGTACCGACCAGGCAAAAAAGTTCATTATGCACAATATTGGGTCAGTGTGTTACTTCAAATTAATTACAGAACAAATTTCTAAAATTCCTGGGTGATTGTCACTGTGTCTTTGTGAATAATTGATAGTAAAATTCTTATTATAAATTATAAATCATAAACTTACTAAACTTAGCATTTTGAAGCAATGAGAAAAACATTATCAAAAAAAATCTTATTTTACAGTGTAGCCTAGTTAATGACATTATTTGTTTTGCCAATGGTCAAAGAATAATAATATGAGCTAGTCCAGATGAACTTTCATTCTTTTTTAATTCTGTAGTCTTGATCTTAGTTAAAATGTAATTAGTATGCACATTCAAGTAAAAATATAAAAAATTTTAGGTTTAGTATAAATTATTTTAAAAGTTAGAAATTATATTTGTTTCAACTTATTTTTATTTATTCTAAGAGGTGGAAGGAAGAAAGTTCATTTTGATTTAGAGCCTTCAAATGTCTCGAGCCAAATCTGATTGTGCAGTTAACATTTTTCAGTCTGATAATAATAATTAGTTTTCTACAATTGAAATAACATTCTTTTAAATATTAGTGAAACTTATCATTGTGCTGTTGTAAATTAGTCCAGTATGTACAAAACAATTTTGTATAAATTACAATAAAACAATTATGGTTCTAATGAGGGAAGCCCTCCACTGTCTTCAACTAAAAAAATAAAATACAAAAACTTTAAATTTCAGATGTGAATGACATATCTCCAGCAAAAATTGTGAACCTATGATAGTTTTGCTTTTGCAAAACACATGGCTGTCATATCAGATTATCAACCCTACTGTTCTGAATATTTTTACTATTGGTATCTTTAGTGAAGAGATAACTTCTCAGAGGGGCATTACTGAATCTGACAGCATGAGTAAGAATCTTGTTATCTCACTGAAAAGCAACAGACAATTCTACCTCTCTCTGCTACCTTTTCTGTACATTTACTTATTTCTGATAATCTTGCTGAAGTTCCAGACATTTAAAACATGATTTATCACTGCCCTGATTTATAAGGAGGGCAATTGGAAACTTACTTTTTATATAATCATTGCATCAATTTTAATCTCCACATTCTTTCTGACTTTCATTATTCTGATGCTGGTTGTGTCACAGAGGAAAGTCCATATATAAGCTTAATCATAAGAAATATTTACCCATTAACACAAGAGAGTTTTTTTTATTTTTTATTCTGTGGTAATTTCTGGCCAAAGATTTTTGTGTGTTTTAGTCAGAATTCAGTCAGTTCGTTTATCCATTTCATTTGATTACTATTCATTAATATGGAAATAATCTAGTTTTAGTCCAAATGATTTTTTTTAAACAATACAAATGAATGTTTGACAGGGAAATGTTACAAGACAAGAATACTATCTGTTTTGTAATATAAACCACTAATGTGCAGTTTTCCAAATATACTCAGAGGGTCGCTCTTTACCAACAGACAAAAATTATTCAAGCTCTCCACCCATTTCATGATGTATTCCAGTTTTCTTCTGACACCGGAGCGACACTGATGAAAAGGATTTTCTTTATTTTTGCCAGTTGATCAAAGATTACCTTAATAACTAAACCTTTTTGCATCAAGTAAATTATTTTTGTGGACGTTGCAGAATGGAAAGAAAAACGTGTGTCATGTCGACGTTTATTTTGGCTTGTATTAGTATTTTCATTCACGCTGTCCGTGCGGATTTGAGCTACACATTTCCGGAAGAAACGAAGCAGCAATATGTGATCGGAAATATAGCAAAGGATCTCGGACTTGAAGTGAAAAGATTGTCTGCTCGTAAATCTCGTATTGAGAGAGAAGGCAACACTAAACGGTACTGCGACATTAATTTGAGAAGTGGAAATTTGGTTGTGGCGGAAACAATAGACCGAGAGGAGCTCTGTGGGTCGAAGATTTCTTGCATTGTTCATTACGAGCTGGTTTTGGAAAATCCTCTTGAAGTGCATCGCATTTCATTGCAAATTGAGGACATAAACGACAACGCGCCGAGATTCCCTAATAATCGGATTACATTTAACATAAGGGAATCAGCCGATAAAGGAGAACGTTTCCCTTTGGATGAAGCTCACGACTCTGACATAGGCCAAAATGCGGTTCAGGGATATTCACTTCAAAAAAATGATCATTTTGTTTTGTCAGTTAAAGAAAACGCGGACGGAGGAAAATATGCTGAACTGATTTTGGATAAAGAGCTGGATCGTGAACAGACGAAGGAAATAGATTTAATATTTACAGCGATTGATGGAGGGACTCCACAGAGGTCTGGTACTGCTCTTATCCACATCAATGTTCTTGATGCTAATGACAATAACCCGGTTTTTAGTCAGTCTGTGTATAAGGTGACTCTGGCTGAAAACACACCGTTGGGTGCAGAAGTAGTTACAGTGAGCGCTACAGACGCTGATGAGGGCGTGAACGGGGAGGTCAGTTATGAATTTAGTCGAATATCTGATAAGGCAGCAAAAATGTTTTCTATTGACAAGACAACTGGTTATATTACAGTAAAAGGAAATATTGATTTTGAAGAGGAAACATCTTATGAAATGAGAGTGCAGGCCAAAGATGGGTCTGGTTTAGCATCCACTGCCAAAGTTATTATAGACATTACTGATGTAAATGATAATGAACCTACAATTTTTTTTAAATCACTAAATGAACACATTCCTGAAAATTCTGCTATAGGAACTGAAGTGGCAATAATTAATGTTCAGGATAACGATTCAGGAGATAATCGAAAAGTCAGATGCTCTATTCAGGAAAATGTTCCTTTTCAATTGAAACCATCTATCAAAAACTATTTTTCTTTGGTGACCTCAAGCATATTAGACAGAGAGAAGGAAGCAAATTATAGCATAACAATCAATGCAATTGATGGAGGCTCTCCACCTTTATTCTCATCTATATCATTACAACTTTCTATAACAGATATCAATGACAATCCACCGGTCTTTGAGCAGCTGTCATACACTGCATATGTAGCAGAAAACAATAAACCAGGAACATCGATTAGTTCTGTCATTGCAAGAGATCCAGACTGGAGACAGAATGGTACAGTACTGTATTCCTTGGTACAAAGTGAGATAAATGGTTTTCCAGTTTCCTCATTTTTATCCATTAACTCAGATACTGGAGTGATCCATGCTGTGAGATCATTTGACTATGAAAAGTTCAGAGACTTTAAAGTTCTGGTTGCAGCCAGAGACAATGGTTCTCCTCCACTCAGCAGCAATGTGACTGTGAGTGTGTTCATATCGGATGAGAATGATAATGTTCCACAGATTTTATATCCTGCTTCAGAGGGAAAGTCTTTAATGACTGAGATGGTTCCAAAAGCTACTCACTCTGGCTCTCTGCTTTCCAAAGTGATTGCTGTGGATGCTGACTCTGGACAGAATGCGTGGTTGTCGTATCAGATCATCAAATCTACTGATCCAGGTCTTTTCACTATTGGTCTACATAGTGGAGAGATCAGGACTCAGAGGGACATTACTGAATCTGACAGCATTAAACAGAATCTTGTTATCTCAGTAAAAGATAACGGACAGCCTCCTCTCTCTGCTACATGTTCTGTATATTTACTTATTTCTGATAATCTTGCTGAAGTTCCAGAACTTAAAGACATGACTTATGAGGAGAGCAATTCCAAACTGACGTTTTATTTGATCATCGCTCTCGTTTCTGTCTCCACCTTCTTTCTGACTTTCATTATTCTGATACTGGCTGTGAGGTTTTGCTACAGGAGAAAACCCAGACTGTTGTTTGATGGAGCAGTGGCCATTCCCAGTGCATATCTCCCTCCCAACTATGCAGAAGTGGAGGGAGCTGGAACTCTCCGCAGTTCTTACAATTATGATACGTATCTAACTACAGGGTCACGCACCAGTGACTTCAAGTTCATCACATCTTACAATGACACCACACTTACCAATAGTGGAACTATAAGGAAGGTTCAAAATGAGACTTTAGCTGCAAGTTTGCTTATGCTTAACAATGCAGCTGAGGAAGATGAGGTAAGAAATTTATTTTTCTTGTATTCCATTTTTTTTTATGTTGATATGTTGTTTTCATACTACCCAAATTCATACTTTCAGTCAAAGCAAAATGTTCAAACCGTCATTGTTGACTATCAATTGCAGGTGTTATTAAACCATGACTGGAAAACTGCGGTCGTTATTAATGGGAAGATCTCTTAGTGTAGCCCAGCTGTTTTTTCTATGCTCTGCTATTTTTAAATAGGCATTTATGCTGTGTAAATATTAAGTCATCTGTAATTATCCAAGTAAAGACTTTCAGCCTTTCAAATATCAGATTTATTGAATTTATCGATAATACAGGATTACTGTTTTTTTATGTCTGTGTATTTCACAGAACTCAGGAACTGCTGTTATAGCCATCAATGTTCTAGATGCTAATGATAATCTTTTAGTATTCACTCAAACTCTATATTAAGTGGTTTTAGCTGAAAACACACCAATATATAGATAGATAGATAGATAGATAGATAGATAGATAGATAGATAGATAGATAGATAGATAGATAGATAGATAGAACTTTGTCATTGCATTGTACAGGTACACAGCAATGAAATGCATTTTGGCATCTACCAGAAGTGCAACAATGTAGCAATCGTGCAAATAGTGCACATAAATATGTAGTATATTTACAGCATGTGATATATATGTAAGCATATGTACAGTGAATAAATATAAAGGCTATAGCAGTGCAGAGATGTGTGGATATCATTAAGAAGTACAGATAAATGGTTCTAGGACTATGGCAATAAAGAGGAAATGTGCAGAAGTCGAAGGTTATAAGATTATGCTATTTAAGAAATGTGCAAGCTGAATAAATGAGTCTATTTTATATATACACACAAATACACACACACACACATTATATACACATACACACACTTTATATACACATATACATGAATGTGAACATAAGTTGTCTTCTGAAGAGTAAAAAATAACTTGTAGTACTCTACCTGAGAATGTTTTTGTAGGCACTGAGGTGGCCATTATAAATATTCAGCACCAATATTTAGAAGATAATCAACAAATCCATTGTACAATTCAGATAAATAATCCTTTGCAATTAAATCCATGTATTTTTGTAGCCAGAAAAAAGTGGTTTGGCTTCACTCAACAGCAGTGTGACTGTGAATGTGTTCATATCAGCGAGAATGATGATGCTACACAGATATTATACCTTGTTCCAGAGTGAAAGTGTTTAGGCACCGAAAAGCTCCAATATTCATTCTCTGAAGCTCTCTGCTTTTCAAAGTGATCGCTGTGGATGCTGTTTCTAGACATAATGGGTGGCTGTCATATCAGATTGTTAAGTCTACTGATCTGGGAATTTTTACTATTGGTCTCCATTTTGAAGAGAGATCAGGGCTCTGATGGACATTACTGAATCAGACAGCATGAAAAAGAGCCATGTATTCCAAGAAAAGATAGTGTGGTCCATCGTTTCTCTCTGCTACCTGTTCTGTATATTAACTTATTTCTGATAGTCTTTCTGAAGTTCCAGAACTTTAAGACATGACTTCTCAGGAGAGAAATTCCATACTGACTTTTTATCTGATCACTGCACTGGTTTCTGTCTTCACTTACTATATAATTATAGCTGTGATGTTGCCACAAAATAAAACCCAAACTGTTGTTTGATGGAGCAGTGGCCATTTCTAGTGTCTATCTCCCTCCCAAATATGCAGAAGTGGAGAGATTTAGAAGTCATCACAGTTCTTACAATTGTGGCATGTCGCTGGTTCTAGTTATTACTAATTAGCAGGAGCATGATTTTTGTCTTATAACCAGAACATATTTTTAATAGTAGATTTAATGATGTGAAACAGAAAGCTCCCTAGCGTTTTCAAATATAAGGAGGCAAGTTAGAATTATTTTAGAACAAGATTCTTTTCTAAAAAGCAAAATAAATATATTCAATAAAAAGTAAAACAACTTAATTTAATGTAAAGAATAGCTTAAACAATTACTCATTTTAATTGAGTAAATGTTTTTTTTGTTGTTGTTTGTTTTCTGCTTTTGCTTAAATTCATTTGGCTATTGTTGGATTACAACGTAGGATTAATTCTTTGCAAATTTAGGTCAGCCATTTCTCCTGACGAAACCCCATAAATAATAAAGTATTTTGCGATTTAGTGACATTTAGATGACAATAGTGATGATATCTATTGTTGTTGGATAAGGAAAATGGTAGATCTAAGTCAGCAGTTGTGAGATTCAGGACCGTGTATTTGGACAGCACTTGTACCTCACAGACAATCAATTCTGCTTCCAAAGTATGTGATAATATAATTGCACTTTAAATCATGCTCCAAGAAAAAAGAAAATCAGAAACATTTATGCTTTTGTATACGCCTAATTATGCTGTGTTGTGCACGACGATCCCAAATTCATATTTGCAGTAAAAACGAAATGCTCAAAGCGTCGCTGTTGACCATCTCTTGGAGCTGCTTCTAAACCATGACAGGGCAGCTCCTTTCGTTATTAAAGGGAAGATCTCTTGTTGTAGTGCAGTTGTTTTTTCTTATAAAAATCATACGGGTTTAGACTTTCAGCTGTTCAAATCTGGAGTGCAGGATGCTTTCAATCCCGTTGTTTTCGTTACTCATGGCACTCCTGTTCATCTTTTTTATTGCCGTCAATGGAGACTCGAGCTACACAGTACCAGAGGAAACGAAGGCGCGGGATGTGATAGGAAATATTGCAAAGGATCTGGGAATAGATGCTGCGGATTTAAAAACACGGAAGGCCCGAATAGAAACGGAGGATAGCAGTAAGCGGTATGTTGATATTATTCTTAATACCGGAGAATTGGTCGTTGCGGAGACAATAGACCGGGAAAAGCTCTGTGGCTCGAGAATAAATTGCATCCTGAATTATGAGCTTGTTTTAGAAAACCCGCTCGAGCTACATCGCATTTCTGTAAATATTCGGGATATAAATGACAACGCGCCAATGTTTATTAAGAAGAGAATTAGCTTTGAAATCCCTGAGTCCGCTGATAAAGGGCAGCGCTTCCGTTTGGATGAAGCTCACGACTATGACATCGGCCAAAACGGAGTGAAAGACTATTCGCTAGAAAAGAACAACCATTTTGTTTTGACTGTGAAAGAAAATAAAAACGGACGGAAATACGCAGAACTTGTGCTGGATAAAGAGCTGGATCGCGAACAACAGAAAAATATTGACTTGATTCTTACCGCAGTGGATGGCGGGACTCCTCAGAGATCAGGGACTGCTGTTATACACATCACTGTGCTTGATGCTGATGATAATATTCCGGTATTCACACAGTCTGTATATAAAGTGGTTTTAGCTGAAAACGCACCGATAGGAACAGAAGTCGTTACTGTGAGCGCAGAAGATGCAGATGAAGGAGCAAATGGCGCAGTGACATATGAATTCAGTCACATTGCTCATAACGCAGCACAATTATTTACTATTCACGAATTTAGTGGACAAATTAATGTGGCTGGAGATATCGACTATGAGGAGGAAAAATATTATGAAATTGGAGTCCAGGCTAAAGATGGATCTGGTTTAGCATCGACTTCGAGTGTCATTATAGATATTACTGATGTCAATGACAATGCTCCTAAAATTGTTCTTAAATCGTTAAATAGTCCTCTACCTGAGAATGTTATTGTAGGCACTGAGGTGGCCATTATAAATGTTCAGGATAAAGATTCAGGAGATAATCGAAAGATACGTTGTGCAATTCAGGGAAATGTTCCTTTCAAATTAAATCCATCAATCAAAAATTATTTTTTACTGTCAACTACAAGCATGCTCGATCGAGAGATGGAAGAATATTATAACATAACAATCATTGCTAGTGATGGAGGCTCTCCACCTTTATCCTCATACATGATCATCCATATAACTTTATCAGATGTCAATGACAATCCTCCTGTATTTGAGCAGCAATCCTACACTGCAAATGTAATAGAAAATAACAAACCAGGAACCTCTGTTACTTCTGTTACTGCAACAGACCCAGACTGCAGGCAGAATGGTACAGTACTGTATTCTCTGGTGCCCAGTGAGATAAAAGGTGTTCCAGTTTCCTCAATGATATCCATTAACTCAGATACTGGAGTGATCCATGCTGTCAGGTCTTTTGACTATGAAAGGTTTAAAGACTTTAAAGTGCAGGTTGTAGCCAGAGACAATGGTTCTCCTCCACTCAGCAGCAATATCACTTTGAGTGTCTTTATATCAGATGAGAATGATAATGCTCCACAAATATTATACCCTGCTTCAGAGGGAAATACTTTAATGACAGAGATGGTCCCAAAATCTGCTCTTTCTGGATCTTTGCTTTCCAAAGTGATTGCCGTGGACACTGACTCCGGACAGAATGCATGGTTGACATATCAGATTGTCAAGTCTACTGATCCAGGACTATTCACTATTGGCCTCCATAGTGGAGAGATCAGGGCTCACAGGGACATTATTGAATCTGACAGCATGAAACAGAATCTTGTAATCTCTGTGAAAGATAATGGACAACCTCCTCTCTCTGCTACCTGTTCTATATATTTACTCATTTCTGATAATCTTGCTGAAGTTCCAGAACTTAAAGACATGATGTATGAGGAGAGCAATTCCAAACTCACTTTCTATTTGATCATCGCTCTGGTCTGTGTCTCCACCTTTTTCTTGACTTTCATTATTCTGATCCTGGCTTTGAGATTTTGTCACAGAAGAAAACCCAGACTGTTGTTTGATGGAGCAGTGGCCATTCCCAGTGCATATCTCCCTCCCAACTATGCAGAAGTGGAGGGAGCTGGAACTTTCCGCAGTTCTTACAATTATGACACATATCTAACTACAGGATCACGCACCAGTGACTTCAAGTTCATCACATCTTACAATGACACCACACTTTCTGCTGGAGGAACTCTGCAGAATATTCAAAATGAGACTTTAGCTGCAAGTTTAATTACACTTAACAATACAGGAGAGGAAAATGAGGTAAGAAAACTGTTTGTACCTTTTGTCTTAGAATTTGGTCGAAATATTATGTCCTGGTGTCTTTCTGAATTTTCTTTGATGTTGATCAAACTGCAACTGCGATTCTTGCTTAATATCACTTAATTAATTTGAGATTTGATTCACATATACAGAAGATGCTTTGAAATCTGCACAATGTGTCATGTGTAGAGCTCACATGTACTAAACAGCTTTTAAATTCTTACACAGTTTTATGGCAATCCTTGGCAATTTTTTCCATTAATTTTTACTTTTGAGTTGTATAAGGACTTTAATAATAATAATAATAATAATAATAATAATAATAATAATAATAATAATAATAGAAACAATATAAATAATTATAATACAAAAGTACAAGTGCAATTATTTCCCTTAGTTAGTTAATTATTAACCTTTTAGCTTTTTACCTTAAGATACTTTTAAAAAGCCTGCTCATTAAGCTAGTTTAATCAACTAGTTCCATTCCTAAAATATATAAATATAAATGGTTCATTTTGGATTGTCGGTTGTAACTAATTATAAAATTACTATTATTCATTCAAATTATTTTGTAATTTATTTATGTCCATGTATTTATTTGTTTGCGTATACATTCGTTATTTGGGTGTTAAAAATTGAGTAGAATACCGCACTGTATTACACCAGATATCCTCAAAGCGTCGCTGTTCACCTACGGTGTAAATTGTAACGACCCTCTCCACGCATTTCATGTCAGTTCCAGCTCCTTCACACATCCACTAACAGGTTCTGTATTTAGCTGTTCAAATTCAAGGCAATTTTCGAACATACAAAAGCAATTACATTTATAACACATTCGGCACATTTAAATGTTGTTAGAATGGACAGGAAGGTCGGATTATTCTCGATTTTATTTCTTTTCGGCTTTATTTTAATTTTTCTTCACCCTGTCCATACGAGCTTGTGTTGGAAAATCCTTTTGAAGTGCATCGCATTTCATTGCAGATAGAGGATGTAAACGATAACTCTCCCCTTTTTCCCAACGAACGGATCAGTTTTGAAATTACAGAGTCGGCTCATAAGGGCGAGCGTTTCCCTTTGGAAGAAGCTCACGACCTGGACATAGGACGTAACGCAGTTCAAGGATATTCTCTTGAAGCAAATGAGCATTTTATTTTATCAGTGAATGAGAACGCGGACGGAGGAAAATCCGCTATTTTGGTCCTGGAGAAAGAGCTCGATCGCGAAAAGCAGAATAATATTAATTTAATTCTTACCGCATTTGATGGCGGAAATCCACCGAAATCAGGGACAGCTGTTATACATGTTACTGTTCTGGATGCCAATGACAATATTCCCGTGTTTAGTGAACCTGTGTACAGAGTGAGTCTAGTTGAAAACGCGCCTGTAGGCACGGAGGTGATTACAGTCACGGCGACTGATGCTGATGAAGGACCCAACGGTGACGTCACTTATGAGCTCAGCCGTTTAACAGATAATTCGGCAAAATTATTTTCTCTTGATAAAATAAGTGGACAGATCACAGTGAGTGGGAACATCGATTATGAAGATGAAAAAAATTATGAAATGAGAGTACAGGCCAAAGATGGTCTTGGTCTTGTATCATCTGCTAAAATTATTATAGATATTATTGATGTTAATGACAATGAACCTCGAATTATTCTTAAATCATTACACAACCCAGTGCCTGAGAACTCTGCAGCAGGCACTGAGGTGGCAATTATTAATGTACAAGACAAAGATTCAGGAGATAATCGACATGTAAATTGCTTTATTCAGAAAAATGTTCCTTTTAAATTAAATCCATCTATCAAAAACTATTATACATTAGTAACAACAAGCATGCTTGATCGAGAGAAAGAAACAGATTACAACATAACAATTACTGCAACTGATGGAGGTTCTCCACCTTTATCATCATCTATAACCATTCAACTTTCTGTATCAGATATCAATGACAATCCTCCTGTTTTTGAGCAGCAGTCATACACTGCATATGTGATGGAAAATAATAAAGCAGGAACCACTGTTACTGCTGTTACTGCAACAGACCCAGACTGGAGACAGAATGGTACAGTACTTTATTCTCTGATTCCCAGTGAGATAAACAGTGTTCCGGTGTCCTCACTTTTATCTATTAACTCAGATACTGGAGTGATCCATACTCTGAAATCATTTGACTATGAAAAGTTTAGAGACTTTAAAGTTCAGGTTCTAGCCAGAGACAATGGTTCTCCTCCACTCAGCAGCAATGTAACTGTGAGTGTGTTCATATCAGATGAGAATGATAATGCTCCACAGATATTATACCCTGCTGCAGAGGGAAAGACTTTAATGACAGAGATGGTCCCAAAATCTGCCCTCTCTGGATCTCTGCTCTCCAAAGTGATCGCTGTGGATGCTGACTCTGGACAGAATGCTTGGCTGTCATATCAGATTGTTAAATCTACTGATCCAGGACTTTTCACTATTGGTCTCTATAGTGGAGAAATCAGGGCTCAGAGGGACATTACTGAATCTGACAGCATGAAACAGAACCTTGTTATCTCAGTGAAAGATAATGGACAACCACCTCTCTCTGCTACGTGTTCTGTATATTTACTTATTTCTGATAATCTTGCTGAAGTTCCAGAACTAAAAGACATGGCTTATGAGGAGAGTAATTCCAAACTGACTTTTTATTTAATAATTGCGCTGGTTTCTGTCTCCACCTTTTTCCTGACTTTCATTATTCTGTTCCTGGCTGTGAGGTTTTGCCACAGGAGAAAACCAAGACTTTTGTTTGATGGAGCAGTGGCCATTCCCAGTGCATATCTCCCTCCAAACTATGCAGAAGTGGAGGGAGCTGGAACTCTCCGCAGTGCTTACAATTATGATACGTATTTAACTACAGGGTCCCGCACCAGTGATTTCAAGTTCATCACGTCTTATAATGACACCACACTTACTGCTGGTGAAACTTTGAAAAAGGTTCCAAATGAGACTTTAGCTGCAAGTCTGATTATGCTTAACAATACAGGAGAGGAAGAGGAGGTAAGAACATATGTTTCTTTATTCTATGCTTTTTCAAAACTAATTAAAATTTTAAATAAATCCTATTTTAGCTGTGTGAAAATGTTTTTTTTTTTTTACTTGAGATTACACATTGAAATGTTAAAACTCGATTCCATATACTCTGGTATATTGTCTTTAAACCCCTACAGTTCACATGAAACTATATTGACTGCTAATTAACTCCTTTAATTATTAAATTTTTTATATGTATTCTGTTCAAACCTTTTATGAATTCTTCTTCTTATGTTTCTGCTTCTTCATCTTTTTTTTGGGCTTCTCCTATTATGGGTTGCAACAGTGGATATATCACATGTCCCTGCTCTGCACATAACCAAACCATCTCAATCAAGTTTCTCTCACCTTTTCTCCAAAACTTCCTAACTCTGCAGTGCCTAATAAACCGCTTCCAACTCTGTCTCCTCTCTTACTGTCAGTGGCATGGCCTTTAAACCATACAACATAGCAAGTTTTATCACACTCTCATAAACTTTTCCGTTCACCCTTGCAGATGCGATTTTATCACAAATCACACCTGGCACTTTTCTCTACTTCATGTAATCTCACCTCAAACTTGAAGCAGTCTGTCATTCCTACTGCACACCCCACCCACACTGTCTTTATACCTGCCCTGCACCACATTCACATACGTCTCTGCCATACCTGACTTCCTCCTACAATACCACAACTCCTCTCTTTACACCCTGTTGTAAGCTTTCTCTAGATCCACAAACACACAATGCAACGACTTCTGACATTCTCTATACATCTTCATCCACATTCTTAAAGCAAAATTTGTTACCTCTGCTCTAAGCCTGGCTTCCACTACTCTTTCTCATTACTCCATGGAGTGACTAATCAACTTTATTTCTCTGTAGTTATTGCAGGTCTGCACATCTCCCCTATTTTAAAAAAAAAGTAAAAGCCATTCCTTCAACATTCTTTAGGCATCCTCTAACCCTTCCTTTATTGCCCTAACTTGCAGCACATCCTTCCCAGCTTGGTCCCTCTGCCTAGCCAATTGTTACAAATCATCCATCCTTAATGTTCATTTTGTTATACAGCTTCTTATACAGACATACATCATATTTCCTTCATATGCTTTCCACATCCCTCTTCACATGTTGTCACATCTCCTTGTACTCCTGCCTACTTTTTTCATCTCTCTTGTGATCCCAATTCTGTTTACCCAATCTCTTTCTCCTTATGCTTTTCTGTACTTTCACCACCATGCTTCATTGTCTTCTTTTCTCTTTCCAGTTGTCACACCAAAATACCTTCCTATCTCCCTTATCCCTTCTGCAGTAGTTGCCCAATCATCCAGCACCTCTTTACCACAAACTAGCTCCTCATTAAAAAAATATATATATATTCACCAATGATATTTTCATCCTTTTCACAAAATCTACCAACTGCAAAATCTACCAACACATTCCTCTCCTTGAAGCCATATATAACACTTCCTCAACAACTTATTGAAGTCTGTTGCAATCATCATTCTTTCTTTCTTAGGCACACTCTCCACCACTTTATCTAACTCACTCCATAACTTTTTCTTATTGTAAATCTCAGAATCTATTTGTGGCGAAAGGGCACTGTTGAATTTTCTTATCCCCATTTATCTGGGCTTGTGCAATCCTCATGGCTGGCTGTTTTATTCATACCGGTGAAAATATTAAGTCTTGCCATGAAGACAACAAACACATTTCCATGAGAACATCCACCTTTGCTTACATTTGCTCTGAAATATTGCATGAACTCATTTTGAGTTATAGGCTGGTCTTAACTGTTACAGGTAGTGCAATACTATTGTGCATCCTCTTTATTGTAGTTGGAATAACCCAGGAGAAGGATTTGTTTTCCCTCTTGTGTGATATGCATATATATATATATATATATATATATATAATTAATCCCGATAAAATTCATCAAAGAGAAAGAGTCTTTGACATTTAGATAACAATATTTTACTTATGATATTTGAAGTATTTGGAGAAGTAACGTGGGTAGAGCTTCTCATAAGTGAGCAGTGTGAGATTCAGCACCGTGTATGTGGACAGCACCAGTACACTACAGACAACTCTGCTAAGTTCATTCACGCTCTATGGAGAAAAAAATGAAAAAATAATATACATTTTTCTCTCGTATTTATGCAGTGTTTATTACGACGATTCAAAATTCATACTTGCAGTAAAAACCAAATGCTCAAAGCGTCGCTGTTGACCAACACTTGAAGTCGCTACTAACCCATGACTGAACATCTGCGTTCGTTATTAACCGGAAGATATCTTGTTGTAGTCCAGATGGATTTTATACCCTCTGCTATTTTTTAAAGAAACATTTAAAAGTTATATTACGTTATAGAATTATCCGGATAAAGACGTTCAGCTTTTCAAATATGGATTTCTGGACGCTTTCAGTACCGTGGTCTTCTTTACCCATGGCACTCCTTTCCTTTATTTTTATTGCCGTCAATGGAGACTTGAGCTACACAGTACCAGAGGAAACGAAGGCACAGTATGTGATTGGAAATACGGCAAAAGATCTCGGAATAGATTCTGCAGAATTAAAAACACGGAAGGCCCGAATAGAAACGGAGGATAGCAGTAAGCGGTATGTTGATATTAATCTTAATACCGGAGAATTGGTCGTTGCGGAAACAATAGACCGGGAAAAGCTCTGTGACTCGAGAATGAATTGCATCCTGAATTATGAGCTCGTCTTAGAAAACCCGCTCGAGCTACATCGCATTTCTGTGAATATTCGGGATATAAATGACAACGCGCCAATGTTTATTACGAAGAGAATTAGCTTTGAAATCCACGAGTCCGCTGATAAAGGGCAGCCCTTCCGTTTGGATGAAGCTCACGACTATGACATCGGACAAAACGGAGTGAAAGACTATTCGCTAGAAAAGAACAACCATTTTGTTTTGTCTGTGAAAGAAAATAAAAACGGACGGAAATACGCAGAACTTGTGCTGGAGAAAGAGCTGGATCGCGAACAACAGAAAAATATTGACTTAATTCTTACCGCAGTGGATGGAGGGATTCCTCAGAGATCGGGGACTGCTGTTATACACATCACTGTGCTTGATGCCAATGATAATGTTCCAGTTTTTACACAGTCTGTATATAAAGTGGTTTTAGCTGAAAACGCACCAATAGGAACAGAAGTCGTTACTGTGAACGCAGAAGATGCAGATGAAGGAGCAAATGGCGCAGTAACATATGAATTCAGTCACATTGCTCATAAAGCAGCACAATTATTTACTATTCACAATTTGAGTGGACAAGTTAATGTGGCTGGAGATATCGACTATGAGGAGGAAAAATATTATGAAATTGGAGTCCAGGCTAAAGATGGATCTGGTTTAGCATCGACTGCGAGTGTCATTATAGATATTACTGATGTCAATGACAATGCTCCTAAAATTGTTCTGAAATCTCTAAATAGTCCTCTACCTGAGAATGTTATTGTAGGCACTGAGGTGGCTATTATAAATGTTCAGGATAAAGATTCAGGAGATAATCGAAAGATACGTTGTGCAATCCAGGGAAATGTTCCTTTCCAATTAAATCCATCGATCAAAAATTATTTTTCACTGGCGACTACAAGCATACTTGATCGAGAGATGGAAGAATATTATAACATAACAATCATTGCTAGTGATGGAGGCTCTCCACCTCTATCCTCATACATGATCATCCATATAACTTTATCAGATATCAATGACAATCCTCCTGTTTTTGAGCAGCAATCCTACACTGCAAATGTAATAGAAAATAACAAACCAGGAACCTCTGTTACTTCTGTTTCTGCAACAGATCCAGACTGGAGGCAGAATGGTACAGTACTGTATTCTCTGGTGACCAGTGAGATAAACAGTGTTCCAGTTTCCTCATATTTGTCCATTAACTCAGATACTGGAGTGATCCATGCTGTAAGGTCATTTGACTATGAAAAGTTTAGAGACTTCAAAGTCCAGGTTGTAGCCAGAGACAATGGTTCTCCTCCACTCAGCAGCAATGTGACTGTGAGTGTGTTCATATCGGATGAGAATGATAATGCTCCACAGATATTATACCCTGCTGCAGAGGGAAAGTCTTTAATGACTGAGATGGTTCCAAAATCTGCTCTTTCTGGATCTCTGCTCTCCAAAGTTATTTCTGTGGATGCTGACTCTGGACAGAACGCATGGCTGTCATATCAGATCATGAAGTCTACTGATCCAGGACTTTTCACTATTGGTCTCCATAGTGGAGAAATCAGGGCTCAGAGGGACATTACTGAATCTGACAGCATGAAACAGAACCTTGTTATCTTGGTGAAAGATAATGGACAACCTCCTCTCTCTGCAACCTGTTCTGTATATTTACTTATTTCTGATAATCTTGCTGAAGTCCCAGACCTTAAAGACATGACATATGAGGAGAACAATTCCAAACTGACTTTTTATTTAATAATTGCACTGATTTCTGTCTCCACCTTCTTTTTGACTTTCATTATTCTGATCCTGGCTGTGAGGTTTTGCCACAGTAGAAAACCCAGACTGTTGTTTGATGGAGCAGTGGCCATTCCCAGTGCATATCTCCCTCCCAACTATGCAGAAGTAGAGGGAGCTGGAACTCTCCGCAGTTCTTACAATTATGACACGTATTTAACTACAGGGTCACGCACCAGTGACTTCAAGTTCATCACATCTTACAATGACACCACACTTTCTGCTAGTGGAACCCTGAAGAAGGTTCAAAATGAGAATTTTGCTTCAAGTTTGAATACACTTAACAATACAGGAGAGGAAAATGAGGTAAGAAAACTGTTTTCCTTTTGTCTTAGGATATTATTCCAAATTTAGATTTTTTTACCTCTTATTTTTCACATTGGTTTCTTTCTTCATGTTGATTAAACTGCAACAGCCATTCTTGCATAATGTCACTTATTGATTTTGCTTTCATTATATGATTGTCAATTGTAGATGCTTTACATTTCTGTACACTGTAAATTGTAACATTCACATCTACTAAATGAAAATTTTTCCATCTTCAAAATCTAAAAATCAAATTTTAACTTGTAGTCATGTGAGTAATTTTTTATAACTAAATGTTAGAAGTTTGAGTTAGAAATTTTGCAGTGAAAAGTTGTGACCTAAAGTAAAAAACAAGCAAAAGTTAATTAGCAAGTCTCTCATTTACCTTATTTCCTTATAAAAGGGTATAATAATTATATTTTTAGTTGAATATCTCCCTAAGACTTTGTTTTATCTTTAATTTTTTACAGTTGAGTTGTGTAACAACTTTATTAATAATAATAATATTTTATAATAATATTAAAAATAATAATAACGATTATTATTATTATTATTAATTATCATTTTTATTAATATAAAATAGTACAATTGTAATTATTGTTTTCTTTAATTAGTTATTTATTGACAAATCAAAAAATTCATATATTGACCTATTAGTTAACATATTATCTAATGCCTGAAAATTCTTTTTAAATAGTGGGTTAATAAAATGTATTTTTTTTATTAATTAGTTATATTCCTAAAACATTTGCCTGTAAATTGTTATTTGTGAATAAGCGATTGTAACTAACTAATACATTTACATTTTTATATTCAAATTATTCTAAAATGTAAGTTATTTTCATGTATTTATTAGTTTATTTGTGTATTCATTATTAAGGTTTTTTATAAAATATGATTGAGGAGAATACAACATTGTATTACACAAAAAATACTCTAAGCGTCGCTGTTCACCTACGGAGGAAATTGCAACGACTCTCCACCCATTACGTGTCATTTCAATATAACTCCTGACATCCACAAACGCTGCTGCATTTAGCTTGGGCAAATTTCAAGAAACAATCGAACATAAAAGGGCAATTACATTTAGAACACATTCTGCACATTTATATGTTGCTAGAATGGACAGGAAGGTCGGATTATTCTCGATTTTATTTCTTTTCGGCTTTGTTTTAATTTTTCTTCACCCTGTCCATGGAGATTTGAGCTACACGGTTCCGGAGGAAACAAAGCGTCAGTATGTGATTGGACATTTAGCAAAGGATCTTGGACTTGATGCTAAACGTTTATCTGCTCGTAAAGCTCGGGTGGAGACGGACGACAGCGCGAAACG
>MU551584.1:6665390-6681824 GCA_024362625.1 Silurus asotus
TAGGACGTAACGCAGTTCAAGGATATTCTCTTGAAGCAAATGAGCATTTTATTTTAACAGTGAATGAGAACGCGGACGGAGGAAAATCCGCTATTTTGGTCCTGGAGAAAGAGCTCGATCGCGAAAAGCAGAATGATATTAATTTAATTCTTACCGCATTTGATGGCGGAAATCCACCGAAATCAGGGACAGCTGTGATACATGTTACTGTTCTGGATGCCAATGACAATATTCCCGTGTTTAGTGAACCTGTGTACAGAGTGAGTCTAGTTGAAAACGCGCCTGTAGGCACGGAGGTGATTACAGTCACGGCGACTGACGCTGATGAAGGACCCAACGGTGACGTCACTTATGATCTCAGCCGTTTATCTGATAGTTCGGCAAAATTATTTGCTCTTGACAAAATAAGTGGACAGATCACAGTGAGTGGAAACATCGATTATGAAGATGAAAAAAATTATGAAATTAGAGTACAGGCCAAAGATGGTCCTGGTCTTGTATCATCTGCTAAAATTATTATAGACATCATTGATGTTAATGACAATGAACCTCGAATTATTCTTAAATTATTAAACGATCCAGTGCCTGAGAACTCTGCAGCAGGCACTGAGGTGGCAATTATTAATGTACAAGACAAAGATTCAGGAGATAATGGACATGTAAATTGCTTTATTCAGCAAAATGTTCCTTTTAAATTAAATCCATCTATCAAAAACTATTATACATTAGTAACCACAAGCATGCTTGATCGAGAAAAAGAAACAGAATTCAATATAACAATCACTGCAACTGATGGAGGTTCTCCACATTTATCATCATCTATAACCATTCATCTTTCTGTATCAGATGTCAATGACAATCCTCCTGTATTTGAGCAGCAGTCATACACTGCATATGTAATGGAAAATAGTAAAGAAGGATCTTTTGTTACTGCTGTTACTGCAACAGACCCAGACTGGAGACAGAATGGTACAGTACTGTATTCCCTGGTGCCTAATGATATAAATGGTTTTCCAGTTTCCTCATTTCTATCTATTAACTCAGATACTGGAGTGATCCATTCTGTAAGATCATTTGACTATGAAAAGTTTAGAGACTTCAAAATCCAGATTGTAGCCAGAGACAATGGTTCTCCTCCACTCAGCAGCAATGTGACTGTGAGTGTGTTCATATCAGATGAGAATGATAATGCTCCACAGATATTATACCCTGCTGTAGAGGGAAAGTCTTTAATGACTGAGATGGTCCCTAAATCTGCTCTCTCTGGATCTCTGCTCTCCAAAGTGATCGCTGTGGATGCGGACTCTGGACAGAACGCATGGCTGTCATATCAGATAATCAAATCTACTGATCCAGGACTTTTTACTATTGGTCTCCATAGTGGAGATATCAGAGCTCAGAGGGACATTACTGAATCTGACAGCATGAAACAGAATCTTGTTATCGCAGTGAAAGATAATGGACAACCCCCTCTCTCTGCTACCTGTTCTGTATATTTACTTATTTCTGATAATCTTGCTGAAGTTCCAGAACTAAAAGACATGACTTATGAGGAGAGCAATTCTAAACTTACTTTTTATTTAATAATTGCGCTGGTTTCTGTCTCTACCTTCTTCCTGACTTTCATTATTCTGATTCTGGCTGTGAGGTTTTGCCACAGAAGAAAACCCAGACTGTTGTTTGATGGAGCAGTGGCCATTCCCAGTGCATATCTCCCTCCCAACTATGCAGATGTGGAGGGAGCTGGAACTCTCCACAGTTCTTACAATTATGACACGTATTTAACTACAGGATCACGCACCAGTGACTTCAAGTTCATCACATCTTACAATGACACCACACTTACTGCTGGTGGAACTTTGGGGAAGGTTCAAAATGAGACTTTGGCTGCAAATTTAATTACCCTTAACACAGGAGAGGGAGATGAGGTAAGATAATTTTTTATATTCCTTTTTTTAAGTTCAGTGCCTTTACTCTTAATTAATTAATTATGACTGGTTGTTAGGTACCTTGCTCCCTGTAAAAATTGTAAATAAGCTTTATTACTTTCACTGACCATTAATCTTTCTGTGGTTTAAAATATGACCACATTGCTTTTTTTTTTTCTTCACTCTATCTCTTGGTCTCTTGTTTGCTTGTCAAAACAAGGGTACACCTTGCGGGTCACTTCATGCCCAACTCTGTTTATTCCCTACTTGTACACAACCCTGTTTGGACTGCAGTGTTTATGAATTATTCTTGCTAATGCTTGTGTGCTGTAGGTACATTTGTCTCTTTCCCACACTGACTTATGACAAATGTACCAGAATTGGTAACAATAACATTGTTTACAGGAGGTTAAAGTGCTTCACTTGCCCTTGATTTTTTAGTATCTTTTTAGAAAATTGCAATAAAATACTAATATGTTTAAATTCTAGGGTTCTAGGGAGTTTTTTTTTTCCCCAAAGCATTAATGGTAAAGAATATGTGAATATTTATTTTTTTTGGAGCGTGAATTTATCACAAAACAAATTTGTAACGAGGTGGCTTTACATATATTTTAGGAAGCTTCTGATTATTCTTGTTTTTGAATTTATTACCTGGTGGAGCCATTCCTGTTATGCAAAACATGCATATGAACATATGCCTATCAACACATCAAACAATTTTAGCACAAGCTATGCAAACTGGTGGCTCTCCGTGGTGCTGAAATAGAAGCTGAAAGAAAGTATCTTCTGTCATTTTTCATTTAGGAAAGTCACACAGTGCAGCACCTTTAAGAATAATCACTTTTAGAATTTGGTCAAACTGTCAATTTGGTCTGTTTTTTTTCTTTTTTCTTTATTTTTTACATTTGTTTTATTAGGCATTTGACTTCTACAGTGCATTGTATACAGTATGCTTTAAGGTTTACAAAAACTGTGCATTTATTTGTTTTGTACCATTCCTCAACTCCTGTCAGTCCAGTATTCAGAAAAAAACTCAACCACTACTGGTGTTTACTCTGTTGATTACCACTATCTTATTGATCATAGGTGATGCTTTTTGAAAAAAAAACTGAAAGAGACGAAATCACATCAGTTTTTAGCTTTATTGGTGTCCTTGTGAATAGCATGCATCAACTCTAAAAACTATTAGAAACTGTTAAAAATAAAGCTATTTATTATTTAAAATGATTTTACGGCCTTGTTCAGGGGTTTGAAATATTATTTATAAATAGATTCTACTTGCAATAAAAGAAAATGCTCAGAGGGTCACTGTATACCACCACTTGAATAAACAAAAAAATGACGACAACTGGAACAAGAGTCACACAAAATAAAATATAATACATCCCTTATGCTAATGAATTGTGAATAATAATTACACTTTTTTTTTAGTCACATTAATTGGAATTGTGTATTTTAGCTTATGGGATATAGGATATAGGATGTTTCCAGTTCTTTCGTCTTCTCAACTCATTGTGTTTCTTTATTTCATTCTCATTGTTGTCAAGGAAGATTTAAGCTAAACCGTACCAGAGGAAACTAATGTGCAGTATCTAATACAGGAAATTGGAATAGATGCTGCAAAATTTAAAGCATGGGATGCCTGAGATAAAGTGAAGGAGAGCTGCAAGCGATATGTCAATTTCAATTTTAAAACCGGAGAATTGATTGTTACAAGAAAATAAAATGGTAAAATATTGGTGGCTTGAGAATAAATTGCATCCTGTATCATGAGAACATTGTGGAAAATCTGATAGATCTACATAATATTGCCAAATGTTTGCGGACACCTGGATTATGGTATATGCTTTTTGAGCATTGCATTCGACATTTCATCACAATTTGCTCTTATAATTCCCTCCACTGTTCTGGGAGGATGTTGCACTAGATTTTTGAGTGTGCTTATGGACAGTTGTGTTCATCATCCACAAGGGTTTTAGTAAAGTCAGCTCTGGTATAAGTGAGGAGGCCTGGGGTGCAGTCAGTGCCTTTCACTTTCTTCTTTCTAATCCAAACTTTGTAAAGCATATCCTCATGGAGTTTACTTTGTGCACAGGGACTATGTCTTGCTGGAACAGGTTTGGGTTTCCAAGTTCAAGTAAACACAAATTTTTATTATACCACATCCAAAAACATCCTATACAATTGTGTGCCTCCAGCTTTGTGGTAACAGATTGGAGAAGAACCACATATGGCAGAAAGGGTCAGGTGTCCCAAAACATTTGTCCATACATGTACATATATGTGAATATTCAGGATACAAATGACAACATGACAAAAAAAAGGGCAGCGCTTCTATTTGAATTACGTTCACGACATCGCATAGTGACTGCTTATTTGCTAGAAAAGAACTGCTTTTTTTTGTTTGGTAAAGACAATAAAAACAGATAGAAATATGCAGAGCTTGTGCTAGATAAAGAGCTGGATCGTGAATAACAAGAAGATATTGACTTGATTCTTCAGCGATCAGGGACGGATTTTATACTCATCGCTTTGCTAGATTCTAAAGATAATGTTCCAATGTTCACACAGCCTGTATATAAACAGTTTTTCTGCAATCTGCTCTATATATATTTTTATATCTGAACTTAAAAACATAGCTTATCAGGAAAACAATTCTAAACTGACTTTTTATTTATTCATCACACTGGATTTTCTCTCTACCTTCTTTCTGACTTTTATCACTCTGGTCCTGTGAGGTTTTGCTACAGGAGAAAACCCAGACTGCTGTTTGATGGAGCAGTGGCCATTACCATGTGTATCTTGCACTTAACTATGCAGAAGTGGAGGGAGCTGGAACTCACAGTTCTTAGAATTATGGCATATCTTAATAGTGAATTTTGTACCAGTTACTTTATTACCTCTTGTAAAACCACACTTACTAATAGTGGAACTCTGAAGGAGGGTTAAAATCAGACTTCAGCTGTGAGTTTGATTTCACTTATGTTGACATCCTGTCTTGATTCATGAGAAAATGTACTTTTACTTATATCTTGTTGAGATCCTGCAACCAGTGTTTGCATTTCCATATTTTCTATTTTTGGAATTTGCTGATTTTCTTTTATTCATGCATTTCCTCAAATTGTGAATGATGTGGGCTGTGAGTTTGGTCTTTAGAAGTCATCAGATAAAATGTTCCAGTTTACTACTGATACAATGCAGTATATTGAAAAGCTGTTGACAGCTCATGAGAGTCAGTTCATTTAAACTATAATGATCGAAAAATACTCAGAGTTTCGCGCTTTACCTGCAGGAAACATAGTAAACCTCATACTGCCTTTTAAATGTTTGAAATATGTAATCACAGGATGGTCTAGCAGCAAAGACCATTGCAGCAAGATGTAACAGTCTTTCATGTTTAACACACACAGACATTGGAAATCTTTTCTGACCACCTAATTTGCAACATATTTTAAAGTTGTATTGATGTCATCAAGCTTTAAATCTATAAAAAAATATAATCTTTTCCTGTGTAATATTCGACACTATCATAATTCAAATATTCTATTCAACCAGACCATCATCTGTTAATGTTAACACCAGCAATATCTTTATAAGCGCATATATCTGGAAATTTGTGAGTTCGCTGTTAAATAGCAGTGTTTCCGTCTGGATGTTGCGCACAATTCTGACATTGGACAAAACCGTGTGAATGACAATTGGCTAGAAAAGAACAAACATTTTGTTTTGCCTGTCAAATAAATAAAAAAGGACAGAAATACACAGAGCTTGTGCTGGATAAAAAGCTGAATTGCAAATAGCAGAAAGTTTTGACTTGATTCCTATTGCAGTGTATTGTAGCTTAAAATGCACCAATAGAAACAGAAGTATTTTCTTGTGAAAACAGAATATGTAGAAATATTATGAATTTGGAGTCCAGGCTATGGATGGATCTTTTGCCAGTATTATATATATATATATATANATTTATTTATTTATTTATTTATTTATTTATTTATTTTTACTGCATTGTGACCTACTGAATTTATAGAAAAATCATTGAATTTATAGAAAAATCTATTAGTCAGGATATGGCCCAGAAGTTGATTAACAGCCTGCTAGGGCAAACTGCAGAGGTCTTGAAAAAGAATGGTCAACACTGCAAATATTGACTCTTTGCATAATTGTAATGCAATTGTCAATGAAAGACTTTTAAATTATTGTAATTACATTTCAATATACCATAGTAACATCTGACAAAGAAGACCTAAAAACACTGAACCAGCAGACTTTGTAAAAATGTCTAATTGTGTAATTCTCAAAAAGTTTGGCCAAAGCTGTAATTATTTTTCTCTGCTGCAATAAAAATTAGTTTGTATAATGGCTTAGTTAAAACACAATGCCTACAAATGAAATCAATAAATTAATTTACTGTTTCATTGCATTTAATTAGTATAGCTATCCATTTAATCGTCTATTAGCTGAGGCATATAATTTTACATTAACTTTTAAAAATAAAAAAGAATGGTCATAAAAGTGCTTTTATAAATGAATTGGATTTATATAACCTTCAAACAGATACATGTTAATTGTGGATGACTTTTTGATTGTAATTATTATATTTGAAACTGGATATTCTGATATTTATTTTTGTAACGAATGCATTTTGTTTAGTGAATAGTTGATTTATGCGTTTATTAGTCTGGCGTGGTTAAAGTAAAGTACAAAATAAAGGTTAAAGGACTATGATAGTGTAATATCCTAACAAATACTCAAAGCGTCGCTGTTCACCTACATAGTAAAATATAACGAAGCTCTCCACCCATTTCATGTCACTTCCAGCTCTTCCTGACATCCACAAACGCTGCTGCAATTAGCTTTTTTTGTCAGTACCGATTTCGAATAGACAAGGGGAATTGAATTTATGTATACCACAGCATAGGGCGATGAAAGACATGAAAATGAAAGTCGGTAGAATGGAAAGGAACATCGGTTTATTCTCGATATTGCCTGCGCTTGGCTTTATTGTGACTTTTCTTCACCCTGTCCATGGAGATTTGAGCTACACGGTCCAGGAGGAAACGAAGCGTCAGTACGTGATTGGACATTTAGCAAAGGATCTTGGACTTGATGCTAAACGTTTATCTGCTCGTAAAGCTCGGGTGGAGACTGACGACAGCGCGAAACGCTACTGCGACATTAATCTGAGTAGCGGAAATTTGGTCGTGGCGGAAACAATAGACCGAGAGGATCTTTGCACGTCGAGAATTTCTTGCATTCTAAATTACGAGCTTGTGTTGGAAAATCCACTTGAAGTGCATCGCATTTCATTGCAGATAGAGGATGTAAACGATAACTCTCCCCTTTTCCCAAACGAACGGATCAGTTTTGAAATTACAGAGTCGGCTGTTAAGGGCGAACGTTTCCCTTTGGAAGAAGCTCACGACTTGGATTTAGGACGTAACGCAGTTCAAGGATATTCTCTTGAAACAAATGAGCATTTTATTTTAACAGTGAATGAGAACGCGGACGGAGGAAAATCCGCTATTTTGGTCCTGGAGAAAGAGCTCGATCGCGAAAAGCAGAATGATATTAATTTAATTCTTACCGCATTTGATGGCGGAAATCCACCGAAATCAGGGACAGCTGTTATACATGTTACTGTTCTGGATGCCAATGACAATATTCCCGTGTTTAGTGAACCTGTGTACAGAGTGAGTCTAGTTGAAAACGCGCCTGTAGGCACGGAGGTGATTACAGTCACGGCGACTGATGCTGATGACGGACCCAACGGTGACGTCACATATGAGCTCAGCCGTTTATCTGAGAAATCGGTAAAATTATTTTCTCTTGATAAAATTACCGGACAGATCACAGTGAGTGGAAACATCGATTATGAGAAGGAAAATTATTATGAAATGAGAGTACAGGCCAAAGATGGTCCTGGTCTTGTATCATCTGCTAAAATTATTATAGACATCATTGATGTTAATGACAATGAACCTCGAATTATTCTTAAATCATTAAACGACCCAATACCTGAGAACTCTGCAGCAGGCACTGAGGTGGCAATTATTAATGTTCAAGATAAAGATTCAGGTGATAATCGACATGTAAATTGTTACATTAAGCACAATCTTCCATTTAAATTAATTCCATCTATCAAAAACTATTTTTCATTAGTAACAACAGGCATGCTTGATCGAGAGAAAGAAACAGATTATAACATAACAATCACTGCAACTGATGGAGGTTCTCCACCTTTATCATCATCCATAACCATTCATCTCTCTGTATCAGATATCAATGACAATCCTCCTGTATTTGAGCAGCAGTCATACACTGCATATGTAATGGAAAATAACAAACCAGGAACCTCAATAAGTGCTGTTACTGCAAGAGATCCAGACTGGAAGCAGAATGGTACAGTACTGTATTCACTGTTGCCCAGTGACATAAATGGTGTTTTGGTGTCTTCATTTTTGTCCATTAACTCAGATACTGGAGTGATCCATGCTGTGAGGTTATTTGACTATGAGAAGTTCAGAGACTTCAAAGTCCAGATTGTAGCCAGAGACAATGGTTCTCCTCCACTCAGCAGCAATGTGACTGTGAGTGTGTTCATATCAGATGAGAATGATAATGCTCCACAGATATTATACCCTGCTGCAGATGGAAAGTCTTTTATGACTGAGATGGTACCTAAAGCTGCCCTATCGGGATCTCTGCTCTCCAAAGTGATCGCTGTGGATGCTGACTCTGGACAGAATGCTTGGCTGTCATATCAGATCATCAAATCTACTGATCCAGGACTTTTCACTATTGGTCTCCATAGTGGAGAGATAAGAGCTCAGAGGGACATTACTGAATCTGACAGCATGAAACAGAGTCTTATTATCTCAGTGAAAGATAATGGACAACCTCCTCTTTCTGCAACCTGTTCTGTGTATTTACTTATTTCTGATAATCTTGCTGAAGTTCCAGAACTTAAAGACATGACTTATGAGGAGAGCAATTCCAAACTGACTTTTTATTTAATTATTGCGCTGGTTTCTGTCTCTACCTTCTTCCTGACTTTTATTATTTTGATCCTGGCTTTGAGGTTTTGCCACAGAAGAAAACCCAGACTGTTGTTTGATGGAGCAGTGGCTATTCCCAGTGCATATCTCCCTCCCAACTATGCAGAAGTGGAGGGAGCTGGAACTCTCTGCAGTTCTTACAACTATGACACATATTTAACTACAGGATCACGCACCAGTGACTTTAAGTTCATCACGTCTTACAATGACACCACACTTTCTGCTGGTGAAACTTTGAAAAAGGTTCCAAATGAGACTTTAGCTGCAAGTCTGATTATGCTTAACAATACAGGAGAGGAAGAGGAGGTAAGAAAGCATACTTTTTCTTTGTTCCATGTTTTATCTGAACAAATTAAAATTTCAGATAAACTCTTAATTTAGCTGTGTACATTTTTATTCCACTTCAGAACATTCAATGAAATGTCAAGACTCAATTTAATGTACTCTGATATTCTATCTTCAAACCCTTACATTTCACATGCAAAATATATTGCCTGCTGATTCTGTTTATTTGTTTGTTTGGAAAAAAGCATTCATTCATTCATTCATTCATCCATCCATCCATCCATCCATCCAGCCAGCCATCCAATAATTCATTCATTCATTCATTCATTCTTTTACTTATTTATTGGCAGCTCCCATTATGGGTTGCAACAGTGGATATATTCAGTGTCCCTCCTCTGCACATGACCAAACCAAACTCAATCAATCCTTTCTCAACTTGCCTGCAAAACTTCATCCTGTTGTAAGCTTTTTCCAGGTCCACAAACACACAATGCAACACCATCTGCCATTCGCTATCAATCCCCATCAACATTCTCAAAGCAAATATTGTGTCCCAGTATTCTTCCTCTGAATGAAACCATACTGCTCAGATTTTTACCTCTCCTCTCAGCCTGGCTTCCACTACTCTTACCCATAACTTCATAGAGTGACTAATCAACTTTATTCCCATGTAGTTACTGCATATATGCACATCTCTCTTATTCTTTAAAATCAATACCAGCACACTCCTTCTCCATTCTTAAAGCATTCTCTGCCTTCCTAAAAATTGTTAGATTTAAATCTAGTTAAAACTTTTTTGCCATGTCTCCTAAATATCTCCATGATTCAACTGGTATGCCATTTGGGCCAACTGACTTTCCACTCTTGATCCTCTTACTAGTTGCTCTCACTTACCCCTTACTGTTCGTATGAACATTCAACCTTCTCTCTCTCCTATTTTTTTCACTCATCAGATGCTTAAATGACTCCCTCCACCTTCTAAACACACTCTTCTCATTTGTCAACACATTTAGATAAGCATCCTTTGTTGCCCTAACTTGTAGCACATCCTTTACAGCTTAGTCCCTCTGCCTAGCCAATTGCTATAAACACTTTTCTTCTTCCTTAGTGTCCAACTTCTTATACAGCTCATCATTTACCTTTTCCGTAGCAGATGTCACACCAATACCTTCCTATACCTTCCTATCTCCCTTATCACTTCTGCAGCACCTCTTCACCACCAACTAGCTCCTTCTTCTTTTTAAAATATGTATTCACCTTGTTTCCTTCATCAACATGCTCATTAAAATCTGCCCTATTTACCATTCTTTCTTTCTTAGGCTCACTCTTCACCATTTAACTGACTCCAGAAATTTTCTTTCCTCGAAATCTCAGAACCAACTTGTGGTGAATGGGCACTGCTAAAATTTTTTATTCCCATTTATCTGGGCTTGCAACCGACACTAAGAGTGCACTATCTTGTGCTATCCTAATGGCTAGCATTTTTCAGTCATACAGCTGAAAATATTCAGTCCTGAAGACAACAAATGAATTTCTTTACTAGCTTTGCAAAACATGAAACCTTCACTGTTGCTTACATGTGCTCTTAAGTATTGCATCTCCTTTTGAGTTACAGGCTTAACTGTTACAGGTATAGTCCAATACTATTTTGCATCCTCTTTATTGTAGTTCACTGGTCATTTGCATTTTTTCTGAAATCAAGAGGAAAAGGTCATGTTGTTCAGCTCACTTTGGTCTTTGAAATTTTGGGTTTACTGTTGTGCTTGCAGACATGGACTGTGACATTTGGCTGCATATTTAAAGTAATACAGTATCCACTGGTCCATTCATGAGCAATCATAATGTTGCCCTGTGCAACATATTCTTTTCCACATTTTGTTACATGGGGATACATTTTATTTTTTACATTTTAGGTGTTACTCCTCCTAAACATATTGGCAGAAATAAGAAAATAATGTTTCTCTTGTGGAATATGCATAATAATATATACGTAGGAACCTGCTATGATGATAATGAAATACTGAATCTGAAAATATTTTGTTGAATCTCTATGATGTCTTTTCTTAGTTTGCATTGATTCATAATTCTTTCCCCTTGTAAATCTAATAATTACCTTTATTATAACTTCACTTTTACTGGCATGTCACAAATTTAGATTTTGATTTTGATTGGCTCCACAACCCTACAATTACAGTATATACTTAACATAAAGTATGAGACAGGAAGATATTCCGAATTATTGTAGAAATGTGTTCTTTGCTGTTTTTTTGATTAACAGGTGCCTAATTTTCTACTTGTAACCAGAACATATTTTTAACAGTAGAACTTATAGGGCAAAACAGTGAGCTCAGCATGATTTTCAATATAAGGAGGCATGTTATATATTGCACTGTCATGCATCATTTTCTAGAATTCAATGAAAAACAGTCTAAATAGCAAAATTAATTAATTAATTAAATGTATCCCAAAAACAAATCTACTTTCGAAATGTTTTTTAATTTTATTTTGTTTGTTGTTTATTTTAATTCTATTTGGCCAGTGTTAACCACTTCAGATGAATCCTATTTACATTTTGTTTAGTCATTAATCCTTATGAAATCAAAAAGAAAAAATCTTCTAAGATGCAATGGCATTTGTATAACAATATTTTACTAAATAGGGTACGAGGGTAGAGCTACTCCTAAGTGAGCAGTTGTGAGATTCAGCACCGTGAATGTGGACAGCACTAGTACACCATAGACAACACTGCGTCGTTAATTCATGCTGCATGCAAAAAAATAAAAAAATAAAAAAAATTTAAATGATGTACCTTTTAAACTTGTATTTTTGCTGTGTGGATTATGACGATCCAAAATTCATACTTGCAGTAAAAGCAAAATGCTCAAAGCGTCGCTGTTGACCATCAATTGCAGGTGCTACAAAAGCATGACTGAACATCTGCGTTCGTTATTAACAGGAAGATCTCTTGTTGTAGTCCAGCTGGTTTTTATACTCTCTGCTATTTCTGAAGAAACGGTTGAAAAGATGTGTTGATATTACGTTATGGAATTATTCGAATAAAGACTTTTAGCTTTTCAAATATGGATTTCAGGACGCTTTCAGTACCGGGGTCTTCTTTACTCATGGCACTCCTTTCATTCATTTTTATTGCGGTCAATGGAGACTTGAGCTACACAGTACTAGAAGAAACGAAGGCGCAATATGTGATTGGAAATGCGGCAAAGGATTTCGGAATAGATGCTGCAGAATTAAAAACACGGAAGGCCCGAATAGAAACGGAGGACAGCAATAAGCGGTATGTTGATATTAATCTTAATACCGGAGAATTGGTCGTTGCGGAGACAATAGACCGAGAAAAGCTCTGTGGCTCAAGAATGAATTGCATCCTGAATTATGAGCTCGTTTTAGAAAACCCGCTCGAGCTACATCGCATTTCTCTGCGCATCCAGGATATAAATGACAACGCGCCAATGTTTATTAAGAAGAGAATTAGCTTTGAGATCCGTGAGTCCGCTGTTAAAGGGCAGCGCTTCCGTTTGGATGAAGCTCACGACTATGACATCGGACAAAACGGAGTGAAAGACTATTCGCTAGAAAAGAACAACCATTTTGTTTTGTCTGTGAAAGAAAATGAAAACGGACGGAAATACGCAGAACTTGTGCTGGATAAAGAGCTGGATCGCGAACAACAGAAAAATATTGACTTGATTCTTACCGCAGTGGATGGCGGGATTCCTCAGAGATCAGGGACTGCTGTTATACACATCACTGTGCTTGATGCTAATGATAATGTTCCAGTTTTCACACAGTCTGTATATAAAGTGGTTTTAGCTGAAAACGCACCAATAGGAACAGAAGTCGTTACTGTGAGCGCAGAAGATGCAGATGAAGGAGCAAATGGCGCAGTGACATATGAATTCAGTCACATTGCTCATAAAGCAGCACAATTATTTACTATTCACGAATTTAGTGGACAAATTAATGTGGCTGGAGATATCGACTATGAGGAGGAAAAATATTATGAAATTGGAGTCCAGGCTAAAGATGGATCTGGTTTAGCATCGACTTCGAGAGTCATTATAGATATTACTGATGTCAATGACAATGCTCCTAAAATTGTTCTGAAATCTCTAAATAGTCCTCTACCTGAGAATGTTATTGTAGGCACTGAGGTGGCCATTATAAATGTTCAGGATAAAGATTCAGGAGATAATCGACAGATCCGTTGTGCAATTCAGGGAAATGTTCCTTTCCAATTAAATCCATCGATCAAAAATTATTTTTCACTGGCGACTACAAGCATACTCGATCGAGAGATGAAAGAATATTATAACATAACAATCATTGCTAGTGATGGAGGCTCTCCGCCTTTATCCTCATACATGATCATCCATTTAACTTTATCAGATATCAATGACAATCCTCCTGTATTTGAGCAGCAATCCTACACTGCAAATGTAATCGAAAATAACAAACCAGGAACCTCTGTTACTTCTGTTACTGCAACAGACCCAGACTGGAAGCAGAATGGTACAGTACTGTATTCTCTGGTGCCCAGTGAGATAAAAGGTGTTCCAGTGTCCTCATATTTGTCCATTAACTCAGATACTGGAGTGATCCATGCTGTAAGGTCATTTGACTATGAAAAGTTCAGAGACTTTAAAGTCCAGATTGTAGCCAGAGACAATGGTTCTCCTCCACTCAGCAGCAATGTGACTGTGAGTGTGTTCATATCAGATGAGAATGATAATGCTCCACAAATATTATACCCTGCTTCAGAGGGAAAGTCTTTTATGACTGAGATGGTTCCAAAATCTGCTCTTTCTGGATCTCTGCTCTCCAAAGTTATTTCTGTGGATGCTGACTCTGGACAGAATGCGTGGCTGTCCTATCAGATTGTTAAGTCTACTGATCCAGGACTTTTTACTATTGGCCTCCATAGTGGAGAAATCAGAGCTCAGAGGGACATTACTGAATCTGACAGCATGAAACAGAACCTTGTCATCCTGGTGAAAGATAATGGACAACCTCCTCTCTCGGCTACCTGTTCTGTAAATTTACTTATTTCTGATAACCTTGCTGAAGTCCCAGACCTTAAAGACATGACTTATGAGGAGAACAATTCCAAATTGACTTTTTATTTAATAATTGCACTGGTTTCTGTTTCCACCTTCTTCTTGACTTTCATTATTCTGATCCTGGCTGTGAGGTTTTGCCACAGAAGAAAACCCAGACTGTTGTTTGATGGAGCAGTGGCCATTCCCAGTGCATATCTCCCTCCCAACTATGCAGAAGTGGAGGGAGCTGGAACTCTCCGCAGTTCTTACAATTATGACACGTATCTAACTACAGGATCACGCACCAGTGACTTCAAGTTCATCACATCTTATAATGACACCACACTTAATTCTGGTGGAACTCTGAAGAAGGTTCAAAATGAGAATTTTGCTGCGAGTTTGATTACACTTAACAATACAGGAGAGGAAAATGAGGTAAGAAAACTGTGCTTGTTCCCTTTGTATTAGGATTTAATTCAAAATTTTGATTGTTTTTTTACCTGTTGTTTTTTTTGCATTGGTTTCTTTCTTTATGTTGATCAAACTGCAGCAGCCATTCTTGCCTAATGTCACATTTATTTTGCCTCATAATATGATTATCACATATAGATCCTTACAATGTCTGCAAAGTGTGAATTGTAAAAGGTCATGTCTAATAAATGTGCTTTTACTATCTACTTAAATCTATAAATTAAAATTTAGCTTATTATCATATGATTTATATTATATAACTATATTTAATGACGTTTAGTTAAAGATATTGCTGTGGAAAGTTGTAACGTAAACAGAAAAACAAGCAAAAGTAAATCAATAAGCTTCTCATTTAGCTTCTATTCTTATGAATGAGGTATCATAATTATAATTTCAGTAAAATATCTCAATTGTGACGTCCCTTAAGTTTTTTATTTTATTTTAGATTTTACAGGTGAGATTTGTAAGGAATTTAATAATAATAATAATTATAATAATATTAATTATAATTATATTTTTTTCCTTAGTTAGTTATTGACAAATTAATACATTCACATATTGACCTATTAGCTAACCTATTATTTAATGCCTAGAAATACTTAAAAAAAATGTCAGTTAACTATTTTATTTAAATAGTTTTATTCCTAAAACATTTAATTGTAAATGGTTAATTGTGAATTAGCAAGGGTAACTAATTTTTATATGAAAAAAAATTGTATCTTAAAATTATTTACAAACGTAGGTTCTTCCCATGTATTTATTAATTTGTTTATGTATGCATTATTTAGGTTTTTAAAAAATATAGGAGAATAAAACACTGTATTACACCAAAAATACTCTAAGCGTCGCTGTTCACCTACGGAGGAAATTGCAACGACTCTCCACCCATTACGTGTCATTTCCATATACTCCTGACATCCACAAACGCTGCTGCATTTAGCTTGGGTACATTTCAAGTAGATTGTCGAACAAACAAAAGCAATTAAATTTAGAACACATTCTGCACATTTATATGTTGCTAGAATGGACAGGAAGGTCGGATTATTCTCGATTGTCTTTGTTCTCGGATTTATTTTAATTTTTCTTCACCCTGTCCATGGAGATTTGAGCTACACGGTCCAGGAGGAAACGAAGCGTCAGTACCTGATTGGACATTTAGCAAAGGATCTTGGACTTGATGCTAAACGTTTATCTGCTCGTAAAGCTCGGGTGGAGACGGACGACAGCGCGAAACGCTACTGCGACATTAATCTGAGTAGCGGAAATTTGGTCGTGGCGGAAACAATAGACCGAGAGAGACTTTGTGGGTCGAGAATTTCATGCACCCTAAATTACGAGCTTGTGTTGGAAAATCCACTTGAAGTGCATCGCATTTCATTGCAGATAGAGGATGTAAACGATAACTCTCCCTTTTTTTCCAACGATCGGATCAGTTTTGAAATTAGAGAGTCGGCTGATAAGGGCGAGCGTTTCCCTTTGGAAGAAGCTCACGACCTGGACATAGGACGTAACGCAGTTCAAGGATATTCTCTTGAAGCAAATGAGAATTTTATTTTAACAGTGAATGAGAACGCGGACGGAGGAAAATCCGCTATTTTGGTCCTGGAGAAAGAGCTCGATCGCGAAAAGCAGAAT
>MU551584.1:6682206-6695188 GCA_024362625.1 Silurus asotus
TGATTGGACATTTAGCAAAGGATCTTGGACTTGATGCTAAACGTTTATCTGCTCGTAAAGCTCGGGTGGAGACGGACGACAGCGCGAAACGCTACTGCGACATTAATCTGAGTAGCGGAAATTTGGTCGTGGCGGAAACAATAGACCGAGAGAGACTTTGTGGGTCGAGAATTTCTTGCATTCTAAATTACGAGCTTGTGTTGGAAAATCCTTTTGAAGTGCATCGCATTTCATTGCAGATAGAGGATGTAAACGATAACTCTCCCTTTTTTTCCAACGATCGGATCAGTTTTGAAATTAGAGAGTCGGCTGATAAGGGCGAGCGTTTCCCTTTGGAAGAAGCTCACGACCTGGACATAGGACGTAACGCAGTTCAAGGATATTCTCTTGAAGCAAATGAGAATTTTATTTTAACAGTGAATGAGAACGCGGACGGAGGAAAATCCGCTATTTTGGTCCTGGAGAAAGAGCTCGATCGCGAAAAGCAGAATGATATTAATTTAATTCTTACCGCATTTGATGGCGGAAATCCACCGAAATCAGGGACAGCTGTGATACATGTTACTGTTCTGGATGCCAATGACAATATTCCTGTGTTTAGTGAACCTGTGTACAGAGTGAGTCTAGTTGAAAACGCGCCTGTAGGCACGGAGGTGATTACAGTCACGGCGACTGATGCTGATGCTGGACCCAACGGTGACGTCACTTATGAGCTCAGCCGTTTATCAGATAGTTCGGCAAGATTACTTGCTCTTGATAAAATAACTGGACAGATCACAGTGAGTGGGAACATCGATTATGAAGATGAAAAAAATCATGAAATGAGAGTACTGGCCAAAGATGGTCCTGGTCTTGTATCATCTGCTAAAATTATTATAGACATCATTGATGTCAATGACAATGAACCTCGAATTATTCTTAAATCATTACACAACCCAGTGCCTGAGAACTCTGCAGCAGGCACTGAGGTGGCAATTATTAATGTACAAGACAAAGATTCAGGAGATAATCGACATGTAAATTGCTTTATTCAGAAAAATTTTCCTTTTAAATTAATTCCATCTATTAAAAACTATTTTTCATTAGTAACAACAAGCATGCTTGATCGAGAGAAAGAAACAGAATACAACATAACAATCACTGCAACTGATGGAGGCTCTCCATCTTTATCATCATCTATAACCATTCATCTCTCTGTATCAGATGTCAATGACAATCCTCCTGTATTTGAGCAGCAGTCATACACTGCATATGTAATGGAAAATAGTAAAGAAAGAACTTCTGTTACTGCTGTTACTGCAACAGACCCAGACTGGAGGCAGAATGGTACAGTACTTTATTCTCTGGTCCCTAGTGAGATAAATGGTTTTCCAGTTTCCTTATTTGTATCCATTAATTCAGATACTGGAGTGATCCATTCTGTGAGATCATTTGACTATGAAAAGTTTAGAGACTTCAAAGTCCAGATTGTAGCCAGAGACAATGGTTCTCCTCCACTCAGCAGCAATGTGACTCTGAGTGTGTTCATATCGGATGAGAATGATAATGCTCCACAGATATTATACCCTGCTGTGGAGGGAAAGTCTTTAATGACTGAGATGGTCCCCAAATCTGCTATATCTGGATCTCTGCTCTCCAAAGTGATCGCTGTGGATGCTGACTCCGGACAGAATGCATGGTTGTCATATCAGATTGTTAAGTCTACTGATCCAGGACTTTTCACTATTGGTCTCCATAGTGGAGAGATCAGGGCTCAGAGGGACATTACTGAATCTGACAGCATGAAACAGAATCTTGTTATCGCAGTGAAAGATAATGGACAGCCTCCTCTCTCTGCCACCTGTTCTGTATATTTACTTATTTCTGATAATCTTGCTGAAGTTCCAGAACTTAAAGACATGACTTATGAGGAGAGCAATTCCAAACTGACTTTTTATTTAATTATTGCACTGGTTTCTATGTCCACCTTTTTCCTGACTTTCATTATTCTGATCCTGGCTGTGAGATTTTGCCACAGGAGAAAACCCAGACTGTTGTTTGATGGAGCAGTGGCCATTCCCAGTGCATATCTCCCTCCCAACTATGCAGAAGTGGAGGGAGCTGGAACTCTCTGCAGTTCTTACAATTATGACACATATCTAAGTACAGGGTCACGGACCAGTGACTTCAAGTTCATCACATCTTACAATGACACCACACTTACCGCTGGTGAAACTTTGAGGAAAGTTCAAAATGAGACTTTAGCTGCGAATTTGATTACGCTTAACACAGGAGAGGGAGAAGAGGTAAGATTTTTTATTTCCTCTTTTTAATTAAAAAATACATTGGGATGTTCCTGCTTTATATAAAATATTGTCTAGAATTTCTTTTTTTATATAATTTTTTTTTCCATTTAGAAATTTAGCATTGTTTGCCTCCTATGGCGTCTGTGCATTTCATGCTTGTACACAACCTTGTGTGGACTGATGTATGTATAAATTAGTATTGTTGTTATTTGTTGGCTGTAGGTTATCATTAAAGCTTAGTAAAACAGACAAATTTGTCTCTCTTCAAACAGATTAATGACAAAGTTACAGAATCGGTAATAATAGCATTGTTTACAAGGGTGAATTTTTTGTTGAGTGTGTTGTAGTGAATTTATCAAAAGGGGAAAAAAAACAGTATTTGTAAAGAAATAGCTTTACATGTATCTTATGGCGCTTTTGATGATTTTTGTCTTTAATTATTACCAGATGGATTCTTTCCTATTATGTAAACCATGCATATCATCTAAGTTTCCACTCATTGAAAACAGCTTTACACAAGCATGGCTAACTGGTGGCTCTCCATGGTGCTGAAATTTGTTCCTATGTCTCTTGTTGTTTACAGTAGGAAAGTCAAACAATGCAGCACATAAAAAAATAATCACTTTTAGAATTTAGTTAAACATCAGTTTTATAAATTGGACATTCTACTTCTACAGTGAATTTTACACAATATGTTTTAAGGTTTACAAAAACTGTGCATTTATTGGTTTTGTACCATCCCTCACGCCTTTCAGACTCCAGCAGTCAGAAAAAACTCAGCAAGTACTGCAGGTATTTTTCTGTTTATTACCACTATGTTATTCACAGTAGTTAATGTTTTTCGACAAAAAAATGAAACAGAAATAAAACCACAACAGTTTTTAGCTGTAATAAATTAAGCTATTTTAGCCGAATGATTTTCCAGCCTTGTTCAGGGGTTTAATAAATATCTATATCTCTATCCTACATGTGCTTATTGTTAAAGTAATTTGCTGATTAGCTTTTACTTGCAATAAAATAAGTCAAGTCAAGTCAAGTTTATTTGTATAGCGCTTTTCACAACAGACATTGTCTCAAAGCAGCTTTACACAAATCAACAGTGATGGTGTTAAAAATAAAATACTCAGAGCAAACTCTGTATACCATCACTCTAACAAAATAATGAATAAAATGAAATTTAATACATCCATTATGCTAATTAATTTTTGACAAATATCTACAAAGAAAAATTAAGGTCCAGTATGTTATTGGAAATATGGCATAGGATCTCAGAATAGATGCTGCAAAATTAAAAGCATGCAAGGCCTAAGTTGAAATGGGAAAACTTTGTAGCTTGAGAATAAATTGCATCCTGTTTCATGAGCTCATCATAGAAAATCTGCTAGAGCTGCACTATATTGCCAAATGTTTGCGGACACAGGGTTGTAAGCATGGTATGTGCTTTTTTATGTATTGCATTTCACTGGATTTTGTAGTGTGCTTCAGAACATTTGTATTAATCAGCCACAAGAGTGTAAAGTCAGGTAATGTTGTAGGTCACATGAGGAGGCCTGGGGTGTGTCAGTGTTTACATTCATCTCAAAAGTGTTCACTAGGGTTGAGATCAGAGCTCTTTAGCAGATCACTCAAGATCTTCATGTCTGAAACATATAAACAATGTCTTTGTGGAGCTCGCATTTTGTAAAGGGGAATTGCCATGATGGAACAGGATCAAGTGAATGCAAGATTTTGTTATAGCATTAAAAAAAAATCCTATACATTTGTGTGCCTCCAGCTTTGTGTTAACAGTTTGAAAAAAAAAAACCTCATATGGCAGTGAAGATAATGTGTCCCAATAATTTTGTCCATTTAGTGTATATCGCATTTCTCTGAATATTCAGGATATTAATGACAACTCACCAAATAAAGAGCAGCGTTTCCATTTAAGTAAAGTTCACAACTAGACATTGGTTAAAACCAAGAATGAACGTTTTGTTTTTGTGAAAGAAAATAAAAAAGAATAGACATATGCAGAGCTTGTGCTGGATATAGAGCTGGAATATAAACAACAAAAAGATATTAACTTGATTGTTGCCAGATTAGATGGTGGGATTCCTCAGAGATCAGGGACTGCTTTATACTCATCATTGTGATAGATACTAATGATAATGGTTAAGTGTTCACACACCCTGTATATAAACAGTTTTTTCTGCTACCTGCTCAGTCTATATTTAATTTTTAAACTTAAAGATGTAATGTAACTTATGAGAAGAACAACTTACTCATCGCACTGGTTTTTCTTTCCACATTCTTTCCGACATTTATTATTCGGAACCTGGATGTGAGGTTTTGCCACAAGAGAAAACCAAGACTGTTGTTTTATAGACCATTCACCATGTCCAATGCTCAACTATGCAAAAGTGGAGTGAGCTGAATCTCTCCACAGTTCTTACAATTATGACACATCTAAATAGACAAATATGCACCAGTGACTTCATGTTCATCATTCTTAGAAAACTAAACTTACCAATAGGGAAACTCTAAAGAACGTTCAAGACGAGACTGTAGCTGCAAGATTGATTACACATATGTTCACCCCCTTTATTGTATTCGTAAGAAAATATACTCTAACTTATATCTCATTGAGGTTCAGGAACTAGTGTTTGCATTTCCATATTCTTTAGTCCTTATATTGATTCACTGAATTTATTTATTCATGCATTTCTACAAACTGTGCATGTTGTGGGCTGTGATTTTAAACTTTCAAAGTCATCAGATGAAAAGTGCAGTTTACCACTGATACTTATTTTGAAATGTACTGTACAGCATGTTGGAAAACTGCTCGCAGCTCATGACAGTCGGTTCAGTTAAACTGTAATGATTGAAAAATACTCAAGGTGTCGCTCTTCACCTGCAGGAAACATAGAAAACCCCACACGGTCTTGCAGCAAAGACCATTGAGGCGAGATATAACAGTCTTTCGTATTGAACATACACCCAGACATTGAATATCTTTTTCTGACCACGGAATTTGCGACAGTTTTTAAAGTCGTGATGATGTCAACAAGCTTCGATTGTATGAAAAACAAAGTGCTTTCCTGTGTAGTATTCGGAATGTTATCAGCTCTCTTATTCAACCAGAGCACCGTCTGTGGAGATTTGAGCTACACGGTAGAAGAGGAAACAAAACATCGCCATGTAATCGGAAATATGGCAAAGGATCTCGGAATGGATGCATTCAAATTAAAAACACGGAAGGCCCGAGTTGAAACAGAGGATAGCAGCAAGCGGTATGTTGATATTAATTTGAACACCGGAGAATTGGTGGTTTCAGAGACAATAGACCGGGAAAAGCTTTGTGGTTCGAGAGTAAACTGCATCTTGAATTTTGAGCTCGTATTAGAAAATCCGCTCGAGCTACATCGAGTTTCTCTCAATATTCAGGATATAAATGACAACACGCCAAAATTTCTTAATGAACGCATAAATCTGGAAATCCCTGAGTCCGCTGATAAAGGCCAGCACTTCCGTTTGGATGAAGCTCACGATTCTGATATCGGACAAAACGGAGTGAAAGACTATTCGCTAGAAAAGAACAACCATTTTGTTTTGTCTGTTAAAGAAAATAAAAACGGACGGAAATACGCAGAACTTGTGCTGGATAAAGAGCTGGATCGCGAACAACAGAAAAATATTGACTTGATTCTTACCGCAGTGGATGGAGGGATTCCTCAGAGATCAGGGACTGCTGTTATACACATCACTGTGCTTGATGCTAATGATAATATTCCAGTGTTCACACAGTCTGTATATAAAGTGGTTTTAGCTGAAAACGCACCGATAGGAACAGAAGTCGTTACTGTGAACGCAGAAGATGCAGATGAAGGAGCAAATGGCGCAGTGACGTATGAATTCAGTCACATTCCGGATAAAGCAGCACAATTATTTACTATTGAAAAACTCACTGGACAAATTAAAGTAGCTGGAGATATCGACTATGAGGAGGAAAAATATTATGAAATTGGAGTTCAGGCTAAAGATGGGTCTGGTTTGGCATCTTCTGCCACTGTTATTATAGATATTAGTGATGTTAATGACAATGCTCCTAAAATTATACTTAAATCCCTAAATAGTCCTCTACCTGAGAATGTTATTGTAGGCACTGAGGTGGCCATTATAAATGTTAAAGATAAAGATTCAGGAGATAATCAACAGATCCGTTGTTCAATTCAGGGAAATGTTCCTTTTAAATTAAATCCTTCTATCAAAAATTATTTTTCCCTGGTAACGACAAGCATGCTCGATCGAGAGATGGAAGAAAATTATAATATAACTCTTATCGCAACTGATGGAGGCTCTCCGCCTTTATCCTCAATGATAACTGTTCATCTATCGGTATCAGACATCAATGACAATCCTCCTGTTTTTGAGCAGAAATCCTACACTGCATATGTTATGGAAAATAATAAACCAGGAACCACTGTTAGTGTTGTTACTGCAAGAGATCCAGACTGGAGGCAGAACGGTACAGTACTGTATTCTCTGGTGCCCAGTGAGTTAAATAGTGTTCCAGTGTCCTCATATTTGTCCATTAACTCGGATACTGGAGTGATCCATTCTGTGAGATCATTTGACTATGAAAAGTTCAGAGACTTTAAAGTGCATGTTGTAGCCAGAGACAATGGTTCTCCTCCACTCAGCAGCAATGTGACTGTGAGTGTGTTCATATCAGATGAGAATGATAATGCTCCACAGATATTATACCCTGCTTCAGATGGAAAGTCGTTTATGACTGAGATGGTCCCTAAAACTGCTCTCTCTGGATCTCTGCTCTCCAAAGTGATCGCTGTGGATGCTGACTCTGGACAGAATGCGTGGTTGTCATATCAGATTATGAAATCTACTGATCCAGGACTTTTCACAATTGGTCTCCATAGTGGAGAGATCAGGGCTCAGAGGGACATTACTGAATCAGACAACATGAAACAGAGCCTTGTTATCTCAGTGAAAGATAATGGACAACCTCCTCTTTCTGCTACATGTTCTGTATTCTTACTTATTTCTGATAATCTTGCTGAAGTTCCAGAACTTAAAGAAATATCTTATACAGAGACCAATTCCAAATTGACTTTTTATTTAATCATTGCACTGGTTGCTGTCTCCACCTTCTTCCTGACTTTCATTATTCTGATACTGGCTGTGAGGTTTTGCCACAGGAGAAAACCAAGACTGTTGTTTGATGGAGCAGTGGCCATTCCAAGTGCATATCTCCCTCCCAACTATGCAGAGGTTGAGGGAGCTGGAACTCTCCGCAGTTCTTACAATTATGACACGTATCTATCTACAGGATCACGCACTAGCGACTTCAAGTTCATCACGTCTTACAATGACACCACACTTACTGCTGGTGGGACTATAAAGAAAGTTCAAAATGAGACTTTAGCTTCAAATTTGATTACCCTTAACACAGGAGAGGAAAATGAGGTAAGAATTTTTGCACCTGATAAATTATCTAAATAAGTATAATAATTTTTATGAACCATTTTTAAACTTTATGTGATGTAAAATTTGACTATGTGGACAATGATGATGCGTATAATATTTTGTGGTGAGAGTAGGGATTAGGTTGAGAACAGCCTGGACAGATGGAGGTACGCACTGGAGAAGAGGGGAATGAAAGTTAGTAGGAGTAAGACAGTACATGTGTGTGAATAAGGGAGGGAGGGCAGTAGAGTGGTGTGGTTGCAGAAAGCAGAGGTGGAGAACATGAAGGATTTTAGGTTCCTAGTGTCAACAGTGGAAAGTAATGGAGAGTGTACTAGAGAAGTGACAAAAAGAGTGTTGGCAGGGTTGAGTGGTTGGAGAAGAGTGGCAGGAGTGATTTGTAATAAAAGAGTTTCTGCAAGAGTTAAAGGGAAAGTTTATAGGATTGTGGTGAGACCTGCTATGTTGTATGGTTTAGAGACAGTGGCATTGTAAAAAAGACAGGAGGTGGAGCTGGAGGTGGCAGCATTGGAGATGCTGAGAATTTCATGTAAATGACGAGGATGGACATGATTAGAAGTTAGTTCATTAGAGGGACTGCACATTTGGGAAATCTTTTTTAAAAAGGCGAGGGACGATTGAAATGGTTTGGCCATGTACAGAGAAAGGGACATGGGGTAGATTGGTTGAAGAATGCTGAAGGTGTGGAGATATTTTAATTGGGATTTTCATTAAGGATGGACAGGATTAGAAATGCGCTTATTAGAGGGATTGTGCATGTAGGACGTTTTGGGGACAAAGTGAGAGAGATTGAGATGGTTTCGACATGTGTATCTTTTTTGGTAATATTAGCATTGTTTACTGGCTGTAAAGATATTTCACATGCTCATGTTTTTTTTAATATTTCAGAAAATTGCAAAAGCATACTAAAATCATCAAATTCTTAAATCAAACTTTTGTGATTATCAATTCCATAATTTATTTTTTTTTTTTTTACTGCATTGTGTCTTACTGAATTTATATACAAAAAAAAAATTATCATGTTTATTCTTGCATCTAATGATTACTAGGTGTATTCATTCTTATTCATTAAATCACATATTTTTATATGTCAACTTATCAAAAACAATTTAGCACAAACCTTGCCCACTGGTGGCTGTCCATGGTGCTGAGATTCTTGTAGCATCTGAAGTTGTTCATCATTTAGGAAAGTCACACAGTCCAGCACCGTAAATAAAAATTAATTATAGAATTTGCTAAAGTTCTGGTTTTTATTTGCCATTCTACTTCTAAAGTTCATCTTATATAATTTGCTCTGAAGGTAAAAAAATTGCACTTGTTTTTGTTCCATTCTGTCAGATTCCAGCAATCAGAGAAAAACTCAACCAGTACTGCAGTTCCTTCTTTATTAATAAACACTATATATTGAGAAAACTGAAACAGATATAAAACCACATGATATTTTAGCTTTATCTGGTGGACAGAATTCCTCTACTATTGGAACTTTTAGAAACTGTTATGAATTAAGCTAATTATTTCCCGATTCATTGTGGTGTTTAAAAAGTGATCTATGTACATTCTATCATTGTTGCAGAAATTTGCTGATTAGTTTTTACTTGCAATAAACCAAAATGTTCAAAGTGTTGCTGTAGATATCATTTGAACAAACTCTTAAACCAAGCACTTACAAATCCAGCCACAGACATCAACCTTAACCAAAACCAGAGCTACATAGAATTAAGTCTAATAATGATCTTATGCTGATTGATGTTAAATATTTACACATTTTTAAGTAAAGACAACATTATCTAGAATTCTTTGGCTGAATATTTTTTAAATATGGGATTCAGAATCTTTTCAATCCTGTCATCTTATACTAGAGAATCAATTGTTTCAAAAACAATAGACCAGTAAAATCTTTGTGGCCCAAGAATAAATTGCATGCTGATTTATGAGCTATATTATGCATTTTACTGAATACTCAAAATATGAATGACAACATGGCAATATATCTTCTTTTTCATCCTTTTGCTACTCCTGTTAGGGGTCGCCACAGCAGATCATCTGTCTCTATACCCCCCTGTCCTCTACATCTGTCTCTTTTAAACCAACTACCTGCATGTTTTTTTTCACCACATCCATAAACACCCTCCTTGGCCTTCCTCTTTTCCACCTGCCTGGTAGCTCCATCCTCAAAATTCTTCTACCAATCTACCCTATGTCCCTTCTCCGTAATAAATAACTCTAATAAACTAATTTCTAATCCTGTCCATCCTCATCACTCCCAATGAAATTCTCAGCTTCTTCAATGCTGCTACCTCCAGCTCCACCTCCTGTCCTTTTTAAAACGCCACTGTCTCTAAACCATACAACATAGCAGGTCTCCCCACAGTCCTATAAACTTTCCCTTTCACTCTTGCAGATATTCTTCTATCACACATCACTCTTGCTATCACTATTCTTCACCCACTCCACCCTGCCTGCACTCTTTTCTTCATTACTTTAACACACTCTCTTACCTTTGCACAGTTGACCCCAGGTACTTTACCACCTCTTCTCCCTGCAACCACACTACTTCACTGCCCTCCCTCTCATTCACACATATGTACTCTGTCTTACTTATATTGTATTTCACTCTACAGTGCATACAATCACCTCTCCAGGCTCTTCTTAACCTGCTCGCTACTTTTACCACAAATCACAACATCATAGTCCATGGAGACTTCTGTTTGATTTCGTTCATCAACCTGTCATTCATCACTGCAAACAGGAAAAGGCTCAGAGCCAATCCTTAATGCAGTCCCACCTCCACCTTGAACCAGTCTGTCGTTCCTACTGCACACTTCACTGCTGTCTCACTGTTCTCACACATGTCCACCCTCACATAGTTCTCTGACACACTTGACATCCTCATACAATACCATAACTCCTCTCTCAGCACCATGTCAAACGCTTTCTCTAGATCCACCAACACACAATGCAACTCTGTCTGACCTTCTCGATACTTCTCAATCAACATTCTTAAAGCAAATATTGTGTCTGTAGTGCTCTTCCTCGGCATGAAACCAAACTGTTGCTCACAGATGGTCAGATCTCCTCTCAGCCTGGCTTCTCTTTTCCATGACTTCAAGCTGACTGATCAACTTTATTTCCCTGTAGTTACTGCAGGTCTGCACATCTCCCTTATTCTTATAAAAAATACAAGAACACTCTTTCTCCATTCCACAATTATGACATGTATCTATCTACAAGATCATTCACTAGTGACTCCAAGTTCATTATGTCTTACAATGACAACATACCTACTAATAGAGGAACTCTAAGGAAGGTTCAAACTGAGACTTTATCTGCAAGTTTGGTTACAAGAAAATATACTTTTACTTAGATCGTGTTGAGGTCTTGGAACTACTGTTTGCATGTCCATATTCCTTTTTGTTTTTAAAGATTTATTATTTTAGTTCGTTGCATTTCTTAATACATGGCATTATGTGTCATGGATTTCTTTATTTTCTGCCCTTCTTCAGTTGTATAATTTTGCAAAAGATAATAACTGCACATCCCACATTGTGGATTAACATACACAATGTATATCCTTGTGTTTCTTTGAATTTCTTCATAACAGATACCCACCCAACATGATATTTGCAACAAGAGTGCTATCTATAATTTATTGTCCATCCTATTTGCACATGCCAATTTGCATGTCATTGCAAGTGCTCTGTTTATATTTTGCACTGTGTACTAAAGAAGTGTTGAAGTACCTAACATTCTCCAGATAATCTTCAGTTTATGCAAATATGAATTTATATAAAAATAGATGTTTATTTTAATAATTTTGTCAAATGCAGACTCATTACTGGCACATTGTCATATTTCTTAGTTGTGACATGTAATGAACAAAAAAAACCCTACATATAATCAGAATAATTTTCCATCAGGAAAATGCTATCCAGCTACATTTAGCATTGTCTATTTTTGCCGACCAAATATTTAGATGAAAACATAATTTCTCTTCTCATTTAGGAAGTATTTTTAGGTCTTAAATATTTTTCGATGTGTTTTTTTCTTTCCTTTTTTAATATCAAACCATTTGGATTGCATTGTGGCTAATGGCCATAATAGTTATTTTGTGATTGAAATATTAAGATATAATACTCATTTTTGATGCGTATTTTGAAAAGCGGATAACAGCTCATAAGAGTCGGCTCAGTTAAACTGTAATGATTGAAAAATGCTCTGAGGGTCGCTGTTCACCTGCAGAAAACCGTAAACACCCACACCGCCCATCTTTTAAATATGTAATCACAAGTCGGTCTAGCAGCAAAGACCATTGCAGCTGGATATAACAGTATTTCTTTTTGAAAACACATCCCGACATCGCATATCTTTTTTCTGACCACCTTTATAATATTATAAAGTCGTGATGATGTCATCAAGCTTCTCTTGTATGAAAAACAGAGTCCTTTCCTGTGTAGTATTCGGAATGTTATCAGCTCTTTTATTCAGCCAGAGCACCGTCTGTGGAGATTTGAGCTACACGGTAGAAGAGGAAACAAAACATCGCCATGTAATCGGAAATATGGCAAAGGATCTCGGAATGGATGCATTCAAATTAAAAACACGGAAGGCCCGAGTTGAAACAGAGGATAGCAGCAAGCGGTATGTTGATATTAATTTGAACACCGGAAAATTGGTGGTTTCAGAGACAATAGACCGGGAAAAGCTTTGTGGTTCGAGAGTAAACTGCATCTTGAATTTTGAGCTCGTCTTAGAAAATCCGCTCGAGCTACATCGAGTTTCTCTCAATATTCAGGATATAAATGACAACACGCCAAAATTTCTTAATGAACGCATAAATCTGGAAATCCCTGAGTCCGCTGTTAAAGGCCAGCACTTCCGTTTGGATGAAGCTCACGATTCTGATATCGGACAAAACGGAGTGAAAGACTATTCGCTAGAAAAGAACAACCATTTTGTTTTGTCTGTTAAAGAAAATAAAAACGGACGGAAATACGCAGAACTTGTGCTGGAGAAAGAGCTGGATCGCGAACAACAGAAAAATATTGACTTGATTCTTACCGCAGTGGATGGCGGGATTCCTCAGAGATCAGGGACTGCTGTTATACACATCACTGTGCTTGATGCTAATGATAATATTCCGGTATTCACACAGTCTGTATATAAAGTGGTCTTAGCTGAAAACGCACCGATAGGAACAGAAGTCGTTACTGTGA
>MU551584.1:6696031-6781809 GCA_024362625.1 Silurus asotus
TCAGTTAAACTGTAATGATTGAAAAATGCTCTGAGGGTCGCTGTTCACCTGCAGAAAACCGTAAACACCCACACCGCCCATCTTTTAAATATGTAATCACAAGTCGGTCTAGCAGCAAAGACCATTGCAGCTGGATATAACAGTATTTCTTTTTGAAAACACATCCCGACATCGCATATCTTTTTTCTGACCACCTTTATAATATTATAAAGTCGTGATGATGTCATCAAGCTTCTCTTGTATGAAAAACAGAGTCCTTTCCTGTGTAGTATTCGGAATGTTATCAGCTCTTTTATTCAGCCAGAGCACCGTCTGTGGAGATTTGAGCTACACGGTAGAAGAGGAAACAAAACATCGCCATGTAATCGGAAATATGGCAAAGGATCTCGGAATGGATGCATTCAAATTAAAAACACGGAAGGCCCGAGTTGAAACAGAGGATAGCAGCAAGCGGTATGTTGATATTAATTTGAACACCGGAGAATTGGTGGTTTCAGAGACAATAGACCGGGAAAAGCTTTGTGGTTCGAGAGTAAACTGCATCTTGAATTTTGAGCTCGTCTTAGAAAATCCGCTCGAGCTACATCGAGTTTCTCTCAATATTCAGGATATAAATGACAACACGCCAAAATTTCTTAATGAACGCATAAATCTGGAAATCCCTGAGTCCGCTGTTAAAGGCCAGCACTTCCGTTTGGATGAAGCTCACGATTCTGATATCGGACAAAACGGAGTGAAAGACTATTCGCTAGAAAAGAACAACCATTTTGTTTTGTCTGTTAAAGAAAATAAAAACGGACGGAAATACGCAGAACTTGTGCTGGATAAAGAGCTGGATCGCGAACAACAGAAAAATATTGACTTGATTCTTACCGCAGTGGATGGCGGGATTCCTCAGAGATCAGGGACTGCTGTTATACACATCACTGTGCTTGATGCTAATGATAATATTCCGGTATTCACACAGTCTGTATATAAAGTGGTCTTAGCTGAAAACGCACCGATAGGAACAGAAGTCGTTACTGTGAACGCAGAAGATGCAGATGAAGGAGCAAATGGCGCAGTGACGTATGAATTCAGTCACATTCCGGATAAAGCAGCACAATTATTTACTATTGAAAAACTCACTGGACAAATTAAAGTAGGTGGAGATATCGACTATGAGGAGGAAAAATATTATGAAATTGGAGTTCAGGCTAAAGATGGATCTGGTTTGGCATCTTCTGCCACTGTTATTGTAGATATTAGTGATGTTAATGACAATGCTCCTAAAATTATACTTAAATCCCTAAATAGTCCTCTACCTGAGAATGTTATTGTAGGCACTGAGGTGGCCATTATAAATGTTAAGGATAAAGATTCAGGAGATAATCAACAGATCCGTTGTTCAATTCAGGGAAATGTTCCTTTTAAATTAAATCCTTCTATCAAAAATTATTTTTCCCTGGTAACGACAAGCATGCTCGATCGAGAGATGGAAGAAAATTATAATATAACTCTTATTGCTACTGATGGAGGCTCTCCGCCTTTATCCTCATCGATGACTGTTCATCTATCGGTATCAGACATCAATGACAATCCTCCTGTTTTTGAGCAGCAATCCTACACTGCATATATTATGGAAAATAATAAACCAGGAAACACTGTTAGTGTTGTTACTGCAAGAGATCCAGACTGGAGGCAGAACGGTACAGTGCTGTATTCTCTGGTGCCCAGTGAGATAAATAGTGTTCCAGTGTCCTCATATTTGTCCATTAACTCAGATACTGGAGTGATCCATGCTGTAAGGTCATTTGACTATGAAAAGTTCAGAGACTTCAAAGTTCAGGTTGTAGCCAGAGACAATGGTTCTCCTCCACTCAGCAGCAATGTCACTTTGAGTGTGTTCATATCGGATGAGAATGATAATGCTCCACAGATATTATATCCTGCTCCACAGGGAAAGTCTTTGATGACTGAAATGGTCCCTAAAACTGCCCTCTCTGGATCTCTGCTTTCCAAAGTAATTGCTGTGGATGCTGATTCTGGACAGAATGCATGGTTGTCATATCAAATCTTTAAATCCACTGATCCAGGGCTTTTTACTATTGGTCTCCATAGTGGTGAGATCAGGGCTCAGAGGGACATTACTGAATCTGACAGCATGAAACAGAACCTTGTCATCCTGGTGAAAGATAATGGACAACCTCCTCTCTCGGCTACCTGTTCTGTAAATTTACTTATTTCTGATAACCTTGCTGAAGTCCCAGACCTTAAAGACATGACTTATGAGGAGAACAATTCCAAATTGACTTTTTATTTAATAATTGCACTGGTTTCTGTCACCACCTTCTTTCTGACTTTCATTATTCTGATCCTGGCTGTGAGGTTTTGCCACAGGAGAAAACCCAGACTGTTGTTTGATGGAGCAGTGGCCATTCCCAGTGCATATCTCCCTCCCAACTATGCAGAAGTGGAGGGAGCTGGAACTCTCCACAGTTCTTACAATTATGACACGTATCTAACTACAGGATCACGCACCAGTGACTTCAAGTTCATCACATCTTACAATGACACCACACTTACTGCGGATGCTACTTTGAAGAAGGTTCAAAATGACACTTTAGCTTCAAATTTGATTACACTAAACACAGGAGAGGGAGATGAGGTAAGAATATTTGACTTTACTTGGGTGATAGTTTTTTCAATGCGTGAAATTAGTGGGGTGTTCTGCAAACCTGCGTAATGGAGATTTTATCTAGGTTAAAATGAAATGCCAATTTTATATATATAAAGCTCCCTGGTTTTTTTTATTTTTTTGTGTGTGTAGAATTGTTCTTTTTTTTATATTCTTCATTTTGAGTCTCATAACCTTACTTCTGAATTATTCCAAATTCAAATAATCATATTTTGACTGGTTGTATGGCACTCATCGCTTTCATTAACCATTTTTGAACTTTATGTGGTGTGAAATTTGACCAATTTACATTTCATAATTCTTTACACTATATCTTGTTTTTTTGCTTACACCACCCTTGTCAACCTGTGTCCAACCCTGGTTATTTTCTGCTTGTACACAAATCTGTGTGGGATGCTGTGTGTAAGAATTATTATGAAATATGAAGTATCTATGTTGTATTTTAAAAAACAGACACATTTTTTCTCTATTGTTTCATTAGTGTTTGGTTTTAATTGGTGTGCAGGACATGATCATGCACAGTTTCCACAATAATCTGATTTGGTAATATTAGCATTGTTTACTGGAGGTGAAGATATTTCACATGCTCTTGATTTTTCCAAATATGCCAGAAAATTGCAAAATCGCAAATCAACTTATTATTATTTTTTAACTCCTGTCTGATTATGAATTCCATAATTTAGCTTTTTATTTTTTTATTTTTTTATTTTTGTGTCCTTCTGAATTTATTGAAAAAGAATAATAATTGTAAAGAAATAGCCTAATGTATTTTTTTTAATTAGCTCGTGTTTATACTTGCTTCTAATAATTACTAGGTCGATTCATTCTTATTATGTAAAGCACATATATTGTTATTTGACAACTTTTCAAAAACAGTTTAGCACAAACCCTGACAATCCTGGTTCACTGGTGGCTGTCCATGGTGCTGAGATTTTTGTAGTTTCTAATGTCATTCGTCATTTTGAAAAGTCACACAGTCCAGCACATTAAAGAATGATCACTTTTAGTATTTGCTTAAAGTTAATTTTTTTATTGGACATTTTTCTTATAAATTGTATCTTATACAGTTTGCTCTAATATTTATAAAACAATGTGCATTTATTTTTGTTCCATTTGTCAACTGTCAGATTCCAGCAGTCAAAGAAAAACACAGCGAGTACTGCAGTTCTTCCTCTATTTATTAATCATACAGTAGTACCTCGGATTACGAGTTTAATTTGTTCTGGGAGTGAGCTCGCAACCTAAAATGCTCGTATCCTAAAATAATTTTTTCTATAAGAAATAAAGAAATTTACTCGATGCGTTCCACACATTTATAGATACACATATAGACTATTTTTTAAAGGTTCTGTAATGGTAATTATTGTACAAATTATAATCTCCTACATCAAAAATGAATAAAAATTAATAATTCACAATAAAAAATAGAAATAGTTGCCAAATTAACTTGCACTTTAACTTAGAGGAGAGTCATAGCTGGCGTGAGGGAGACGAGAGAGGAGGAGGAACGGGTTGCTCCTTGGAAATTGAAAATCGTAGATGTTGTACGATTGTACAGTTTTGCAAGGTCTGTCACACGCATACCTTGTTCACACTTTGCAATAATTACCGTTTTCATTTCTACGTTAATCATCTGCTTCTTCTTCCTGTCTTTCTTAATCATCTTGGGGGCCATTTTCATGATACTATACAGTACTGTTAACTTTACAATGCAGCAGAAAATGTCTTTGAATTCACAATAGCGGTCACAACTCGACAAAGAACAGGTGGTTACAAGGCGCTGCTTCTATGAGTGCTATTTGGAGACTGTGGCAATGCGTGACTCTGCTTTCTGCACATCACTTGAGAGTCTCATTTATACTTGCCCACGAAAAATGCCCATATGGTGTGAAATCTTTGCTCGCAGGCCAATGCAACACTCTTAACCCAATACAAAATGTATTTAAAATGCAAGCTCGTATTCCAATTTGCTCGTATTCAAAGTTCGCTGTTGTACGCTTTCTTTAGATCCACAAACACACAATGCAACTCTTTCTGACCTTCTTAATACTTCTTAATCAACATTCTCAATGCAAATATTGAGTCCATAGTACTCTTTCTCGGCATGAAACCTTACTGTTGGTCACAGATGCTTAAATCTCCTCTCAGCCTGGCTTCCACTACTGTTTCTGATAACTTCATGGTGTGACTGATCAACTTTATCCCCCTGTAGTTACTGCAAGTCTGCATATGTCCCTTATTCTTGAAAATCGATACCAGAACACTCCTTCTCCAGTCCTCGGGCTTCCTCTTACTTTCCAAAAGCTTGTAAAACAATCTAGTTAAAACCTCCACTGCCATCTCTCCCAAAAATCTTAACGCTTCTACTGGTGTGTCATCTGGTCCAACTAGCTTTCCACTCTGACTTTTATTATTCTGATCCTGGTTGTGAAGTTTTGCCACAGGAGAAAACCCAGACTGTTGTCTGATGGTGCAGTGGCTATTCCTGGTGCATATCTCCCTCCCAACTATTCTGAAGTGGAGGGAACTGGAACTCTCTGCAGTTCTTACAATTATGACACATATCTACCTACAGAATCACACACCAGTGATTTCAAGTCTAGAACTCTGTTGCTCAGCCACGTCTAAGAAAACATGAAGAAACAGTGTCTGTACTCACGCAGAGTAGCTTGTTGGAGTCTTATGTAGTCCACATTATTGTCCAGGGAGCAGACATTTGCCAGCAGTAGAGTTGATAGAGCAGGCTGGTTAGGGTTAGCTTTTAGCCTAGCACTAATCCCTGCTCAGTGTCCGCTTTCACGCGCAACACGTTCAATTCCCTCTCCTTCGTCCTTCCGAGGTCTGGAGGCCTGGTTCTTGTAGCACGATAAGGTCACATAGCTTTTGCCACACATAATTGTTTATTGTGTTGTTGGGGTTGTTTCTGAGTTCCTTGAGTGTTTGCATTGGTACACAGGGACACCGGTTGCTTTGATGTCCATATATTGCATAAGGCAGGCTACAAAGTGAAAGTAGCACCATGTTGGGTTCAGAGAGGCCGCTGTGAGCTACTGCTGCGGCGCCATCTTGGATCCAGGAACCAAGATTGCGTATCTGTAGCAGATATCAATTAAAATCCTTCTATATTTCACTATCAGCAATGTTTTCAATCAGTGATGTACACTTAATCAAAGTGAATTTTGATATGTTAGAAATGTTTTTTATTGCATTTAAATCATTGATGCCATTTATTCTTTGGCTATGTATTCCATAATTTTGCTTTTTCTTTTTTTGTTACCAAACTAATAGTTGCATATAATTGATATTTTTTTACTGCATTGTGACCTACTGAATTTATAGAAAAATCATTTAATTTATAGAAAAATCATTAGTCAGGATATGGGTCAGAAGTTGATTGACAGCATGCTAGGGCAAGCTGCAGAGGTCTTGAAAAAGAAGGTTCAAGACTGCAAATATCAGCTCTTTGCATAAATTTAATGCAATTGTCAATGAAAGACTTTGAAATTATTGTAATTACATTTCAGTATACCATAGTAACATCTGACAAAAAGACCTAAAAACCAGTAGACTTTGTAAAAATGTCTAATTGTGTAATTCTCAAAATGTTTGGCCAAAGCTGTAATTATTTTTCTCTGATGCATTGAAAAAATAGTTTGTATAATGGCTTAGTTTGAACATAATGCCTACAAATGAAATCAATAAATCAATTTACTGTTTGATTGCATTTAATTGATATAGCTATCCATTTAATCGTCTATTAGCTGAGGCATATAATTTTACATATACGTTAAAAAAAAAAACAAAGGTCATGAAAATGCTTTTATTAATTAATTGGGTTTATATAACCCTCAAACATATGAATGTTAATTGTGGATGACTTTTTGTTTGCAAATATTATATTTGAAAATGTATATTCTATTTTTTTTTTATTTTTGTATGTGCATTTTGTTTTGTGAATAGTTTATTTATGCCTTTTCTACTCTGGCGTGGAAAAAGTAAAGGTTAAAGGACTATGATAGTGTAATATCCTAACAAATACTCAAAGCGTCGCTGTTCACCTACAGAGTAAAATATAACGAAGCTCTCCACCCATTTCATGTCACTTCCAGCTCTTCCTGACATCCACAAACGCTGCTGCATTTAGCTGTATTTTTTGTCAGTACCGATTTCAAATAGACAAGGGGAATTGAATTTATGTATACCACAGCATAGGGCGATGAAAGACATGAAAATGAAAGTCGGTAGAATGGAAAGGAACATCGGTTTATTCTCGATATTGTCTGCGCTTGGCTTTATTGTCACTTTTCTTCCCCCTGTCCATGGAGATTTGAGCTACACGGTCCAGGAGGAAACGAAGCGTCAGTACGTGATTGGACATTTAGCAAAAGATCTTGGACTTGATGCTAAACGTTTATCTACTCGTAAAGCTCGGGTGGAGACGGACGACAGCGCGAAACGCTACTGCGACATTAATCTGAGTAGCGGAAATTTGGTCGTGGCGGAAACAATAGACCGAGAGGATCTTTGCGGGTCGAGAATTTCTTGCAATCTAAATTACGAGCTTGTGTTGGAAAATCCACTTGAAGTGCATCGCATTTCATTGCAGATAGAGGATGTAAACGATAACTCTCCCCTTTTTCCCAAAGAGCGGATCAGTTTTGAAATTAGAGAGTCGGCTGATAAGGGCGAGCGTTTCCCTTTAGAAGAAGCTCACGACCTGGACATAGGACGTAACGCAGTTCAAGGATATTCTCTTGAAGCAAATGAGCATTTTATTTTAACAGTTACGTTAAAAAAAAAAACAAAGGTCATGAAAATGCTTTTATTAATTAATTGGGTTTATATAACCCTCAAACATATGAATGTTAATTGTGGATGACTTTTTGTTTGCAAATATTATATTTGAAAATGTATATTCTATTTATTTTTATTTTTGTATGTGCATTTTGTTTTGTGAATAGTTTATTTATGCCTTTTCTACTCTGGCGTGGAAAAAGTAAAGGTTAAAGGACTATGATAGTGTAATATCCTAACAAATACTCAAAGCGTCGCTGTTCACCTACATAGTAAAATATAACGAAGCTCTCCACCCATTTCATGTCACTTCCAGCTCTTCCTGACATCCACAAACGCTGCTGCAATTAGCTTTTTTTGTCAGTACCGATTTCGAATAGACAAGGGGAATTGAATTTATGTATACCACAGCATAGGGCGATGAAAGACATGAAAATGAAAGTCGGTAGAATTGAAAGGAACATCGGTTTATTCTCGATATTGCCTGCGCTTGGCTTTATTGTGACTTTTCTTCACCTTGTCCATGGAGATTTGAGCTACACGGTCCAGGAGGAAACGAAGCGTCAGTACGTGATTGGACATTTAGCAAAGGATCTTGGACTTGATGCTAAACGTTTATCTGCTCGTAAGGCTCGGGTGGAGACGGACGACAGCGCGAAACGCTACTGCGACATTAATCTGAGTAGCGGAAATTTGGTCGTGGCGGAAACAATAGACCGAGAGGATCTTTGCGGGTCGAGAATTTCTTGCAATCTAAATTACGAGCTTGTGTTGGAAAATCCACTTGAAGTGCATCGCATTTCATTGCAGATAGAGGATGTAAACGATAACTCTCCCCTTTTTCCCAAAGAGCGGATCAGTTTTGAAATTAGAGAGTCGGCTGATAAGGGCGAGCGTTTCCCTTTAGAAGAAGCTCACGACCTGGACATAGGACGTAACGCAGTTCAAGGATATTCTCTTGAAGCAAATGAGCATTTTATTTTAACAGTGAATGAGAACGCGGACGGAGGAAAATCCGCTATTTTGGTCCTGGAGAAAGAGCTCGATCGCGAAAAGCAGAATGATATTAATTTAATTCTTACCGCATTTGATGGCGGAAATCCACCGAAATCAGGGACAGCTGTTATACATGTTACTGTTCTGGATGCCAATGACAATATTCCCGTGTTTAGTGAACCTGTGTACAGAGTGAGTCTAGTCGAAAACGCGCCTGTAGGCACGGAGGTGATTACAGTCACGGCGACTGATGCTGATGAAGGACCCAACGGTGACGTCACTTATGAGCTCAGCCGTTTATCTGAGAAATCGGTAAAATTGTTTTCGCTTGATAAAATAACTGGACAGATCACAGTGAGTGGAAACATCGATTATGAAAAGGAAAAATATTATGAAATGAGAGTACAGGCCAAAGATAGTCCTGGTCTTGTATCATCTGCTAAAATTATTATAGATATTATTGATATCAATGACAATGAACCTCGAATTATTCTTAAATCATTAAACGACCCAATACCTGAGAACTCTGCAGCAGGCACTGAGGTGGCAATTATTAATGTTCAAGATAAAGATTCAGGAGATAATCGACATGTAAATTGTTATATTCTACACAATTTACCATTTAAATTAATTCCATTTATAAAAAACTATTTTTCCTTAGTAACAACAAGCATGCTTGATCGAGAAATTAAAACAGATTACAACATAACAATCACTGCAACTGATGGAGGTTCTCCACCTTTATCATCATCTATAACCATTCATCTCTCTGTATCAGATATCAATGACAATCCTCCTGTATTTGAGCAGCAGTCATACACTGCATATGTAATTGAAAATAACAAACCAGGAACCTCAATAACTGCTGTTACTGCAAGAGATCCAGACTGGAGACAGAATGGTACAATACTGTATTCTCTGGTGCCCAGTGAGATAAATGGTGTTTTGGTGTCCTCATTTTTGTCAATTAACTCAGATACTGGAGTGATCCATGCTGTGAAATCATTTGACTATGAAAAGTTCAGAGACTTCAAAGTTCAGGTTGTAGCCAGAGACAATGGTTCTCCTCCACTCAGCAGCAATGTGACTGTGAGTGTGTTCATATCAGATGAGAATGATAATGCTCCACAGATTTTATATCCTGCTGTAGAGGGAAAGTCTTTAATGACTGAGATGGTCCCTAAATCTGCCCTCTCTGGATCTCTGCTCTCCAAAGTGATTGCTGTTGATGCTGACTCTGGACAGAATGCATGGCTGTTATATCAGATCATCAAATCTACTGATCCAGGACTTTTCACTATTGGTCTCCATAGTGGAGAGATCAGAGCTCAGAGGGACATTACTGAATCTGACAGCATGAAACAAAATCTTGTTATCTCAGTGAAAGATAATGGACAACCTCCTCTTTCTGCTACATGTTCTGTATATTTACTTATTTCTGATAATCTTGCTGAAGTTCCAGAACTTAAAGACATGACTTATGAGGAGAGCAATTCCAAACTAACTTTCTATTTAATCATTGCACTGGTTTCTGTTTCCACCTTCTTTCTGACTTTCATTATTCTGATTCTGGCTGTGAGGTTTTGCCACAGGAGAAAACCCAGACTGTTGTTTGATGGAGCAGTGGCCATTCCCAGTGCATATCTCCCTCCCAACTATGCAGAAGTGGAGGGAGCTGGAACTCTCCACAGTTCTTACAATTATGACACGTATCTAACTACAGGATCACGCACCAGTGACTTTAAGTTCATTACGTCTTACAATGACGCCACACTTACTGCGGATGCTACTTTGAAGAAGGTTTATAATGAGACTTTAGCTTCAAATTTGATTACACTAAACACAGGAGAGGGAGATGAGGTAAGAATATTTGACTTTACTTGGGTGATAGTTTTTTTCAATGCGTAAAATTAGTGGTGTGTTCTGCTCACCTGCTTAAGGGAGATTTATCTAGGTTAAAATTGAATTATTATGTATACATATATATATATATATATATATAGTTTTTAAAAAGCTCCCTGTTTTTCATATTTTTTTTGTATAGTATTGTTCTTTTTTATTTTCTTCATTTTGAGTCTCATAACCTTACTTCTGAAATATTCCAACTTCAAATAATCATATTTTGACTGGTTGTATGGTACTCATCGCTTTCATAACCATTATTAAACCTTATGTGATGTGAAATTTGATCAATTCACATTTCATAATTCTTTACACTCTTTCTTGTTTTTTTGTTTACACCACCCTTGTCAGCTTGTGTCCAACCCTTGTTATTTTCTGCTTGTACACAACTCTGTGTGGACTGCCGTGTGTATAAATTATTATGAAATATGAAGTATGTGTTGTAATTTAAAAAACAGACACATTTGTCCTCTATTATATCATGAGTTTGTCTAAATATTCGGTTTTAATTGGTGTGCAGGACATGATCATGCACAGTTTGCACAATATTCTGATTTGGTAGTATTATCATTGTTTACTGGAGGTGAAGATATTTCACATGCTCTTGATTTTTAAAAATATGTCAGAAAATTGATTCAATATGTTGAAAATTGATTCATTTTTATTATGTTAAGCACATATATTGTCATATGACAACAAAAACAGTTAAGCACAAACCTGGTTCACTGGTGGCTGTCCATGGTGCTGAGATTGTTGTAGCTTCTGATGTCATTCGTCATTTTGGAAAGTCACACATTCCATCACATTCAAGAATTATCACTTTTAGTATTTGCTTAAAGTTCAGTTTTTTATTGGACATTCTTCTTCTAAATGGAATCTAATACAGTTTGCTCTAATATTTATAAAACAATGTGCATTTATTTTTGTTCCATTTATCAACTGTCAGATTCCAGCAATCAAAGAAAAACACAGCGAGTACTGCAGTTCTTTCTCTATTTATTAATCATACAGTAGTACCTCGGGTTACGAGTTTAATTTGTTCTGGGAGCGAGCTCGCAACCTAAAATGCTCGTATCCTAAAATAATTTTTCCGATAAGAAATAAAGAAAATTAACTTGATGCGTTCCACACATCTATAAATACACATATAGACTATTTTTTTAAGGTTTTGTAATGGTAATTACTGTACAAATTATAACCTCTTACATCAAAAATTTATAAAAATTAATAATTCACAATAAAAAATAGAAATAGTTGCCAAATTAACTTGCACTTTACCTTTGAGGAAAGTCATAGCTGGCGGGAGGGGGACAAGAGTGGAGGAGGGACGGGTTACTCCTTGGAAATCGGAAATCGTAGCTGTTGTCTGATTGTACAGTTTTGCAATGTCTGTCACACGCATTCCTTGTTCACACTTTGCGATAATTTCCTTTTTAATTTCTACGTTAATCATCTCCTTCTTCCCGTCTTTTTTAATCTTCTTGGGGGCCATTGTCATGATACTATGTGAACTCATATTTTAATTTACTCGTATTCAAAGTTCGCTGTTGTACACTATCGCTAGATCCAAAACACACAATGCAACTCTTTCTAACCTTCTTAATACTTCTTAATCAACATTCACAAAGCAAATATTGCGTCCATAGTACTCTTTCTCAGCATGAAACCAGACTGTTGCTCACAGATGCTTAAGTCTCCTCTCAGCCTGGCTTCCACTATTCTTTCTGATAACTTTATGGTGTGGCTCATCAACTTTATCCGACTGTAGTTACTGCAAGTCTGCATATGTCCCTTATTCTTAAAAATCGATACCAGAACACTCCTTCTCCAGTCCTCTGGCTTCCTCTTACCTTCCAAAATCTTGTAAAACAATCTAGTTAAAAAAATCCACTGCCATCTTTCCCAGAAATCTCAATGCTTCTACTGGTGTGTCATCTGGTCCAACTAGCTTTCCACTCTGACTTTTATTATTCTGATCCTGGCTGTGAAGTTTTGCCACAGGAGAAAACCCAGACTGTTGTCTGATGGTGCAGTTGCCATTCCTAGTGCATATCTTCCTCCTAACTATTCTGAAGTGGAGGGAACTGGAACTCTCTGCAGTTCTTACAATTATAACACATATCTACAGTATCATGCACCAGTGATTTCAAGTCCAGAACTCTGTTGCTCAGCCACGCCTAAGTAAACATGAAGATACTCACTCCGAGTAGCTTTTTAAAGTCTGATGTAGTCCAATTTATTGTCCAGGGAGCAGACATTTGCCAGCAGTAGAGATGATAGAGCAGGCTGGTTAGGGTTAGCTTTTAGCCTAGCACTAATCCCTGTTTACTTTCTGTGTTCCCGCTTTCTTGCGCAGCACTTTCAATTCCCCCTCCTTCGTCCATCCACCACAGGCAATGCCCAGGTCTGGAGGCCTGGTTCTTGAAGCACGCCGAGGTCACGTAGCTTTTGCCGCACATAATCGTTTGTGTTGTTGGGGTTGTTTCTGAGCTCCTTGAGTGTTTGCTGTTGGCACACAGGGACAGCGGTTGCTCTGATGTCCATATGTTGCATAAGGTGGGCTGCAAAGTGAAAGTAGCACCATCATGGGTCCGGAGAGGCGACTGTGAGCTAATGCCATGCCGCCATCTCCAGATATTAATTAAAATCCTCCTATTTTTGACTATCAGCAATGTTTTTATTTAGCGCTGTGCACTTAAAGTACATTTTTATATGTTAGGAATGTTTTTATTGCATTTAAATCATTGATGCTATTTATTATTTGGCTATCTTTGGTCCTTTGTCATTATGGTCTTTTATTCTGAATTTTCATCTAACTAAACAAACTCTTTATTTTGTGTAGCTTTCATTAACATATTTGAGAATCAAACTTTCTGAAGTAATATCTGTACACTTATTTCATAGTCATAATTGGCTCAGAACATTGTGCTTTTAATTTTGCTTTGTAGTTATAATATGAAATACTTGGACTTAACTATCTGTGCTCTGCCAAATACACAAGAAGGCCTTTTTCAAGTTAGATATATGAGAACATTACTGCATTGGTTTCTTTGCTGTGGAAAGTTAGCAAGTGTTGGTTATGGTACTTATATCTAAGCGCTATCCGTGGTCCTGAACCGTACTTTGCCACTGTTTATTCAGTATTGCCTTGGAACGGATACTTCACTATGTAAAGGGTTGTCTGCATGCCTTATACATAAATTAACAACAACAACAACAACAACAACAACAACATAATAATAATAATAATAATAATAATAATTATTTATTTTTTATTTTCTATGCAGTGCAGCAAAAACTGAACAAATAGACTTTATATACAATTGGCATTTTTCCTTTTATTAAAATTATTAACTTTATATTATTTATCAATATTTTAACTTTACAATCATTTATTATAAATGCCTAATCATTTGGTGATAAGAATAATTACAATTTATTTGATGTTTTATAGTCGGTAAAGTCGAAACATAATCAAAAAAGCTGACCCATGTTTACACTTCATGCTTATATTTGATAAATATTCGGCTAATTTAGACTTGTAGTAAAGCACAATATGCTCCGAGCGTCGCTGTTCACCATCACATCACGTCTTGCGGGGCATTTCCTATCACTAAAATATTCATCTTTAGACATCACTGACGACATAAGCAAGCTGCACCCAACATGGAGTAATCTGTCAGTTCTCTTCTGAGTGAGATTTTTGAACAATTAATTCAGTTTGGATTGCAAAACGCACTTACGGTAGATTCGTCGGGAGTATAAAATTTCAAATCTGCAAATATGGGATGCAGGGACCTTTCTTTTCTGCCACCTACTATTTTCACGGCGCTCTTTTTTCTTCTCTTCCCCGCCGCCTGTGCAGATGTAACCTATTCAGTTCCAGAGGAAACCAGAAGTCAGTATGTGGTCGGAAATATTGCAAAAGACGTCGGGGTAGGAGTGCAAGGTTTATCAGCACGTAAAGCGCGAATAAACACTGAAGACAGCAGTAAAGGCTACGTGGACATCAATCTGAATTCTGGAGATTTGATAGTAGTGGAGAGAATCGATCGAGAGGTGATTTGTGGTCCAAGGATAAATTGCATCTTGAATTATGAGCTCGTTTTAGCCAATCCGCTTGAGGTGCATCGCATATTCCTGAATATTCAGGATATAAATGACAACGCGCCAAGATTTCTTAATGAGCACATAAACCTCGAAATTCCAGAGTCCGCTGATAAAGGGCAGCACTTCCGTTTGGATGAAGCTCACGATTCTGATATCGGGCAAAACGGAGTGAATGGCTATTCGCTAGAAAACAACGACAATTTTGTTTTGTTTGTGAAAGGAAACACTGAAAATGGTAAACACGCAGAGCTTGTGCTTGATAAAGAGCTGGATCGCGAACAAAAGAAGAACGTTGACTTGATTCTTACGGTAGTGGATGGAGGGATTCCTCAGAGATCAGCGACTGCTGTAATACACATCACTGTACTAGATGCCAATGACAATGTTCCGGTGTTCAGTCAACCTGTATATAAAGTGGTTTTAGCTGAAAACGCACCAATAGGAACAGAAGTAGTTAATGTGAGTGCAGAAGATGCAGATGAAGGAGCAAACGGTGCGGTTACATATGAATTCAGTCGCATTGCTGATAATGCATTGCAATTATTTAATATCGATAAAGTCACTGGAGAAATTAAGGTTAGCGGAGTGATTGATTATGAAGAGGAAAAATATTATGAATTAAGAATACAAGCTAAAGATGGATCTGGTTTAGCATCCACAGCGAGTGTTGTTATAGACGTCACTGATGAAAACGACAATGCTCCTAAAATTATTCTCACGTCTGTAAACAATCCGATACCAGAGAACACTGTTGTAGGAACTGAAATAGCAATTATAAATGTTCAGGATAAAGATTCAGGAGAAAATAAACAGATTCGTTGTTCAATTAATGGAAATGTGCCTTTCAAATTAAATCCATCTATTAAGAACTATTTTTCTTTAGTTAGCACAAATTTCTTAGATCGAGAATCAGATGAGGATTACAACATATCAATTACTGCTACAGATGGAGGCTCTCCACCTCTATCTTCATCTATAATCATTCATCTTTCTGTATCAGACATCAATGACAATCCTCCTGTATTTGAGCAGCAGTCATACACTGCATATGTAATGGAAAATAACAAACCAGGAACATCTGTTAGTGTTGTTACTGCAAAAGACCCAGACTGGAGGCAGAACGGTACAGTACTGTATTGTCTGTTCTCCAGTGAGATTAATAGTGTTTCAGTCTCCTCACTGTTATCTATAAACTCAGATACTGGAGTGATCCATGCTGTGAGATCATTTGATTATGAAAAGTTTAGAGACTTTAAAGTTCAGATTGTAGCCAGAGACAATGGTTCTCCTCCACTCAGCAGCAATGTCACTTTGAGTGTGTTTATATCGGATGAGAATGATAATGCTCCACAGATATTATACCCTGCTGAGGAGGGAAAGTCTTTAATGACTGAGATGGTCCCTAAATCTGCCCTCTCTGGATCTCTGCTCTCCAAAGTGATCGCTGTGGATGCTGATTCTGGACAGAACGCATGGCTGTCATATCAGATCATCAAATCTACTGATCCAGGACTTTTTTCTATTGGCCTCCATAGTGGAGAGATCAGGGCTCAGAGGGACATTACTGAATCTGACAGCATGAAACAGAATCTTATTATCTCAGTGAAAGATAGCGGTCAGCCGCCTCTATCTGCTACCTGTTCTGTATATTTACTTATTTCTGATAATCTTGCTGAAGTTCCAGAACTTAAAGACATGACTTATGAGGAGAGCAATTCCAAACTGACTTTTTATTTAATTATTGCACTGGTTTCCGTCACCACCTTCTTTCTGACTTTTATTATTCTGATCCTGGCTGTAAGATTTTGTCACAGAAGAAAACCCAGACTGTTGTTTGATGGAGCAGTGGCCATTCCCAGTGCATATCTCCCTCCCAACTATGCAGAAGTGGAGGGAGCTGGAACTCTCCGCGGTTCTTACAATTATGACACGTATCTATCTACAGGATCACGCACTAGTGACTTCAAGTTCATCACTTCTTACAATGATATGACACTTACTGCTGAGGGAACTTTGAAGAAGGTTCAAAATGACACTCTAGCAGCGAGTTTGATTACACTTAACAATACAACTGATAATGATGAGGTGAGAAAATGTAGTTTTAGATGGTAATGTATTTATGGTTGCAGTTAAAACAACTTAACACAACTTGAACAAAGAAAAATTGCTTGGAATGTATTTTTTTCATTATTACTTAATAATACAAACTTTGAGTCTTTTTTGTTTAAGATACATTTTTTATGTTTACATGGGTTACATGGGTAGCATATTCCCTTCTTTGTATACAATAAAATAAAAATGTTTGATTGTGTGAAATCTTTAGATGCATAAACGTCTTGATACCTTTATATCATTTATTTAAGTTTGGGTTTAAATTTGAGATTCTGTTAAGACTTTATGGCTTAAGACTTTTAACCGAGTTGTTTTAATTAAATCCCATCCTAAGAAAGGTTACAATTACTTCTAGTGGTACTTTTACTATGGGCCAAACTTTGTGTTAAATATCATTTTCAGCAATATATTTATCTATCTATCTATCTATCTATGTTTTTCCGTTTTTCCTTTAAATATAACTTTGTTAATACTCTTCACTTGTTGCCTGTATGCACTGGAGGTGGCAGTTACTTTTTTATGCAATAATGTATTTTCTTTATCTATTTTAAAAGTCTGTTATTTCTTGTGATAATTTGACTGCATATTTCTATATATATATTTTTTTATAATCTTTTCACAATTACAGATTTGTTTTTTCCATGAACAGGAAACAAAGCAAGAAGAGGATAAATATATTTTTAATGTGACACTAATTTTTTTCTTTGTATTTTTTATCTTTTCCATGCACTTTTCATCGGATGACTTATTTTGTGCTTCACAAGGTAAGGACTAATCTTTAGTTGTTTATTATGGTGTTGTGAAAATCATGATTTGCATGTGTAATTCTTAAAAATAACATTTTTTTAATCATTAGTCGAAATCTTATTGATGTATTCAGCTATAGTGTGATCTTTTAATCACAGTGCATGTGAATTGGAATTGGGTATGTTTATTAGTAACTTATGAATAATGTCACACAAATTTCATAACATAAACATGTTTCACCTAAAACATTTGTGCATACCTTATATTAAGTGTTCATTCTACCTGTACAAATATGCATAAGCACTCCATGTAATTTTAATGTACCTAGTAAAGTGTTTAATGCTAGAATTTATCATTAGAATGTATAACAAAGGTTTTGCTTGTACACAGAGGTAGCTTTAGCAGTATATTTTAAAAATTGTAAATGTTTGTCATCATGTAATGGCAAATAAAATTAAAACATGTATACTGAATCAGAAAATGTCAGGCACAATGAATATTATATAAGATGTGGGAAAAATGCTTTCAAGTAAGAATGCTTGGAAAATGAAAGTGTTTATAGTTTCTTATTATGAATGAACAAAGTAGAAGAACAGAGGAAATTAAATCCAAATCAATATTTAGTATGACTACCCCTATGCCTGCAAAACAGCATACATTCTTCTAGGTACATTTGCACACTCAACAGGTAAGTTTTTACAAACATCTTGGAGAACTGACCTACTTTGTATGTAGGCTGCTGTGTATCCTAATACCTCTTCATATGATCCCAGACATACTCAATAATGTTGAGAACAGGGCTCTGTTAGGGCCGAACCATCTTTTCCAGGATCCCTTGTTCTTCTCTATGCTAAAGATCATTCTTAATGGCATTGACTGTGCATTTGGCATTGTTGGCCTGCTGCAGAGTAAATTTGGGGCCAATCAGATGCCTCCCAGGTGGTATTGCGAATTAAACCTGACCAATTCACTATTTACTATTGCTTGCAGACATTTATTATTGTGCCCCTCTTCACTTTTTCCTACAGTCATATTTTTCATATTTTTTACTCATCTGCCTGGAGCACCTGCTGCCAGTTTTCTCTACCCTGGTTTCCGTGTTTTCATGCATAGTGGATTCACTTAGCAATAAATCGGTGTATCTGGGTACCATTGGTTTTCTTGGCTTACTACAACATTTACTGTCCTCAGCTTTGCTTGTTTCTTGTTTAAAAGACCTTGAACAGCACATCTTGAAACCCCCATCTGTGTTGAAATCTTTTCCTCAGAGAGACCTTCATACCCTGTGTCTTGTTGCAGTGGTTAGTCTTGCCATGGCATATGACCTATGACATGAATCAGTGTTCCACAACCTGGGAGTTTAGCTGTTCCTCAGTCTGGTTCTATAATTTGATGTTTTTATGACAATTGACTCAAAACAGACAACACATATTTTACCCTCAGAGGACAGTGTTTTAAATGTGAACCCTACTTTTACAGAAACTATCCAACACACTTTGAAAAAAGAAAAAACAGCAAGACCCAGAGTCACTGGATGTTGTAAGAAAAAACAAAACGAGGTCAAACTGGTTCCAAACACTGGTTCCAAACAATTGCTGATGTCCCAGAGTTGCCAGGTTCTAGTTCGAAATCTTCCTGTTTGCTTGCGCCACCCTGCAGATGCCAACATTTTCATGAAAAGTTTTAAATACATATGTTTTTGATATTTATTGTTTAGTTTTTGTCTAATCAATAATTTAGAATAGAAGTTCAGTTAATCTTTTTTAGCATGCAATAAGAAAATCATCTATAAATGTAAAGTAATGCTACTATCTGGTTGCATATGCCATAAAACATTCTTACTGAACTGCAACACAATTCTCTCAGCCTGAGCATTCCAAAATAGCTCAGTGGTTAATATTACAATGTTTAAAAATTACAGATCAAATGTTTCACATTTATCATCTAGACAGTTTAATCTTTTTTAGCCTATGTCAACTGAGTGACTCTGTTTGTATGTAGACGTTTTTAGAAAGTGCCTTCAGAAATGAAAATGAGGGCTTAAAGCTGAAATTGCAAATGGAATTTTTCTTTTGTTTATTGCAAATGGATGTTTTTCTATTTCCATTCAACACTTTCAATATCTGTGGTACGTAAATTAATTTAGTCTTAGTCACTTCCACAGAATCTCCAAAGTAATCATTTGTAAAACATTTTTTTAAAGTCCCATTGATTTTGCCATGGTTTCATTGCTTTAATTGAATTCTTCAGATTTCAATTGGTGCTGATTATGTGGGATGCTGCTATTTGACAAGATTCAGGCGAATAGAGATGAAAACCAGCCACAGTCCCTCCTACAGAATGTTTTATTATTAAGGAAAGAGCTATTTCTATTTAATTCTCCAAAAAGAGCAGGCAACATCAGACTTTTTTCAGTTTAAATTAGCTTTTCATTATACCTTTTATATTGTAATAATGATTATTGATTAACGTCACTATCGGTATGGTTGATGTGCACTCGTTTTGTTTCTTGGCATCATTGGATGAATCAATTGCAGCTAAAATACGAGTGTTTTTTATTTTTGTAAATGTTGGGTGTTTTTTATTTTCTGTGTTTACAGGATAGACCTTTTTTGTCAAGTGTGATAGTCAGTCCTAGAGGGGAGCGTTTGTAGGCAATATTGGCAACAATTTTTAAATAGAGATAAGTATGTCCATTTCTGGAAAGCTTGGGTTGTAACAAAGGGCAGCGATATTTTTAACTGACTTTTAACTTACTCCCTTTCCACTTGGTCTCTTGAACACATAACTTAAGCATTCTCCTCTTCCTTTAGCAGTCATAGTACCAACATTTAAAGTACCAACCCTTACCTCCACTCTCCTCCACTTCTCCTTCCCCTGCTGTCCCTGTAGACATCTTTATCTCATCCTCCTTCTTCAGCCAACAATAGCCCAATTTCCACCTGTACACTGGCTAGCCAATAGTTGGCTAACAATACCTGTGGCTCGACCGATCCAGTATGAATTTCAGATACATGATTGAATATATTTTAATAAATTATTTGTATGTTTTAAAAATACATTGTTACCTGGCAGACTTTGTTTAACCTTTCGGAAAGATTTTTTGTGGATGTATAAAAAACTTTTCATTAAGCATTTTAAGTACTAAACAAAGGGCCTTAATATGTGGGTCTAAATTGCATGTAATCTTTCACTCATTGTTTTGTCGACAGTAATCTATTCAACAATCAGCGATTTTTTGTGATATAGAATCATATTTTATTGACGTTAAATGTTTGTCTTTTTGTCCGGAGCTGTTCATTTTTATGGTGCTGAATTACAGTTAATATTACTCTCATCGTGCTTTCCACAGTAATCTTCTATACAGTGATCAGTAGTAGTATTACTTCTGTCCCGATCATTTAGGATGTATGGTAAAAAAAATACTTGTGTTTTATACAGGCGCATTTTCAGCATTCATACTCTAAGGGCCGCTATTTGACTAGATTCGTGTAGCATGAAACTGATAACCAGGCACAGTCCCTCCCACTCACTGTTTTATAAATACAGAAACAACGATTCCTTTTTTTGATGCCCCTAATAGACAAGGCTGCATCCAATTCAGCTTTTCGATTGGAAGACCTTCGTATTTCAACATTTATATTTTAATGATGTTAAGAGGATAACGGCAATATCAATATGGTGGATGTGCGCTCGTGCGTTTCTCGGCATCGTCGGAGGACTCAATCGCAGCGAAAATGGCAGACTGTGCTTTTTATTTTCTGTGTTTACGGGATGGACTTTGTTTTTTGTCAAGCGCGATATTCAATCCCGGAAGAAAGACCAGAGGGATCATTTGTAGGCAACATCGCCGACGATTTGGGAATAGAGATAAGTCGGTTTGTTTCTGGAAAAGCTCGGGTTGTAACAAAAGGCGGTCGGCAATATGTCGAACTTGGAAGAGACAAAGGCACCCTCGAGGTGAAGGAGAGGATAGACCGAGAAGAGCTCTGCAAGCAAACAACGCCCTGCAGTTTCAGCTTCGATCTGATCATGGAAAACCCCATAGAATTGCATCGTGTCACTGTGGAGGTTCAAGATATAAATGACAATGGACCATCATTTCCTAAAGGTACCGTCAGTTTACACGTTAGTGAAAACACTGGATCTGGGAAACGTTTTCATCTGGACAGCGCTGTAGATTTGGATGTGAGTGTAAATGACATTGAAAGCTACTCTCTTAGTCAGAACGATCATTTCAAGCTTGAAATAAATAATCAAGCCGATGGGCAAAAGCATGTTGAAATGATTTTAATCCGTGAATTAGACAGAGAAGAACGCGATGAGCTAAAACTTGTTCTCACTGCATATGATGGGGGATCTCCTAAAAGATCAGGCTCAATGCTAATTAATATTTTTGTTTTAGATGCAAATGATAACTCTCCGGTCTGTAAAACATCTGTGTATAAAGCCGAAGTAATGGAAAATTCTCCAGCTGCTACAGTCGTTACTACAGTAAGCGCCAGTGATGCTGATGAAGGAAGAAACGGTCAGGTGTCATATTCTTTTGCTCAGGCTAGTAAAGAAGCCAGAAATTTTTTTGAAATAAATGCGGAAACAGGAGCGATTACAACTTTACAAAGTTTGGATTATGAGAATGAAAAAACGTTTCAGTTAAATATTAAGGCAATGGATAGCGGAGGACTGGAAGATGTGTGTAAAGTCATTATAGATGTGATTGATGAAAATGATAACTCTCCGTCCTTTCAGCTTATATCATTTTCAAACATCATTGCAGAAAATTCTCCCATCGGTACAACCGTGGCTGTAATTAATGTGGAAGACGCAGATTCTGGTAAAAATGGCATCGTGCAGTGTAAAATAAATGAAAATATTCCATTCAAAATAGAATCGTCTCTTTCTGATTACTATGCAATAATTACAGATGAAACTCTTGATCGAGAAATTATTGCTGAATATAATATCACCATTTATGTGTCCGATCAAGGAAGTCCTTTACTTTACAGTAACAAAATTTTAAATGTTAAAATTTCTGATGTGAATGATAATCCACCCGTATTCAGTTCTGAAGAGTATAAAGCTTTAGTAATTGAAAACAACTCTCCTGGTGTATCTGTGCTGACAGTTAAAGCGCGCGATGATGACTGGGGCCCAAATGCTCGTCTGTCTTATTTTTTGGAGGAAAATAACATACAGGGCAACCCAGTAAATTCTTTCGTCTCAGTCAATTCAGAAAGCGGGGATATACATGCAGTCAAGGTTTTTGATTATGAGCAAATGAAATCATTCAGCTTCAATGTGACAGCGCGAGACGGAGGGTCGCCTCCTTTAAGTTCTGAAGTTACAGTGACGATCATCGTTCAAGATCAGAACGACAATGCTCCCCAGGTTCTCTATCCAGTTCAGACTGGTGGCTCTGTGGTGGTTGAGATTGTGCCTCGTTCAGCAGATGTTGGATATCTGGTCACTAAAGTGGTGGCTGTTGATGTGGACTCTGGTCAGAATGCCTGGCTTTCCTACAAACTCCAGAAAGCCACAGACAGAGCGCTGTTTGAAGTGGGAGCGCAGAATGGAGAGATACGAACTGTGCGTCAGGTCACTGACAAAGATGCTGTGAAACAGAAGCTCACTGTTGTTGTGGAGGATAATGGACAACCATCTCGCTCAGCTGTAGTTAACATCAATGTAGCTGTAGCGGACACTTTCCCCGAAGTTCTTTCAGAATTCAACGACTCAACACACACCAAACAATATAATGATGACCTCACCTTTTATTTAGTTTTAGCACTAGCTGCTGTTTCTTTCCTCTTCATTACAACGCTAGTAGTTATAATATCAGTGAAGATCTACAGGTGGAGGCAATCGCGAATCTTTTATCAGTCCAATCTGCCAGTTATTCCATATTATCCACCCGGTTACGCAGACACAGGAGTCACTGGAACTCTGCCGCATGTGTATAATTATGATACTTGTATGACGACTGACTCGAGGAAGACAGATTCCAAATATTCTACGATTGGAGGACAAACTTTTTTAGTGCTGGAGCCAAATATTACGGAAACTATGCAGCGCGCAACGAGAGACGTATTGCACCAAGACCCAGAGTCACCGGAAATGGTAAGGAAATGCTACTCAAATCTGAAATTTGTTATGAAACATGAATAAAAAGCATTATTAAAGTCTGAAAGCATTTGAAACACTATTAACTATAAAAAAATATTTCATAGGGTTTATTTTTTTGCGTTACAAACACACACAAACAGCTGTTTACTAGTGTAATGCTTACAAAGTATCAAATTATCAAATAGATTCAAAATTCAATACCCCGATGTTTACATTAAAATAAAACATGTTTATAATTGTTTAAAAAGGATCCTCTATTCAATTTTCTCTTTGAAATTGACACTGGGTTGACTTTCTCTAAACTTTATAAAAGTTTTTTTTTGCATGTAGATAATAAGATTCGTTTTACATAAAATATTGTGTTCAATAAGTATATTGAGTCATGAAAATAATCGCCGTAAACTGAGATGTTAACTAATTTGTATTTTTATTTAAGTTAAATGTTTGTCTTTCCGTCTGGAGCTGTTCATTTATATGGTGCTGAATTACGTTTAATATTACTCTCATCGTGCTTTCCATGGTAATTTTCTATACAATAATCAGTTGTAGTATTATTAATTCTGTCCCAATCATTTGGGACAGTGGTCCCCAACCTCTGGGCCGCTTTCAGGCACCGGTCCGTGGGTCAATTGGTACCGGGCCGCACAGAATGAATACATAACATATAAGAAAGTCTGTTACACTTACATTATTTCCGTTTTATTTATTATCTGATTCTGAGCGATATTTTATTTTGGAAAAATTACCGGATTCTCTCCGCCACATCTGTCTATGACTCACTCTTGATGCATGTCAAGGTGCTTCAGTCACATGTCTTACCTCCATCCGCTACCTTCTTAAAGGGGCTGCTCCGGCCGGTAACACATAATACATCATTGCTAAATTAAAAACCCCAAGCTAGCAAAATGAACAAAAAACAGCACAGTGAATTCACGTTTATTATAATATTTGGTAAATACCAGTTTTTAAGCCGGTCGTATTATTTTATCTTGTTTTATTTATCCACCACACCTTAAAGGCCGGTCCGTGAAAATATTGTCTGACATTAAACCGGTCCGTGAAAATATTGTCCGACATTAATCCGGTCCGTGGCTCAAAAAAGGTTGGGGACCACTGATTTAGGATGTAGGATAAAGAATACCTGTGTTTCATACAAGTGCATTTTCAGCCTTCAAACTCTAAGGGCCGCTATTTGACTAGATTCGTGAACGGATCCGTTAACCAGGAAAAGTCACTCCTACTTACTGTTTTATTAATGACGTACCGATGATTTTATTTCCAATGCCTGATTGGACATGGATACATAAGCATCTGTTTCTCTGTTGGACGAGGTTTACATTTTACCATTTATATTTTAATGATATTTAGAGAATAACTTTACTATCAATATGGTGGATGTGCGCTCGTGCGTTTCTCGGCATCGTCGGATGAATTCATCGCAGCTAAAATGGCAGACTGTGCTTTTTATTTTCTGTGTTAACGGGATGGACTTTGTTTTTGGTCAAGCGCGATATTCAATTCCAGAGGAGACGCCAGAGGGATCGTTTGTAGGCAACATCGCCAACGATTTGGGAATAGAGATAAGTAGACTTATTTCTGGAAAAGCTCGGGTTGTAACAAAAGGCGGTCGGCAATATGTCGAACTGAGCAGAGACAAAGGCACCCTCGAGGTGAAGGAGAGGATAGACCGAGAAGAGCTCTGCAAGCAAACAACGCCTTGCAGCTTCAGCTTCGACCTGATCATGGAAAACCCCATAGAATTGCATCGTGTCACTGTGGAGGTTCAAGATATAAATGACAATGCACCAAAATTCCCAAAAGGTACAGTGAATCTCCAGATTAGCGAAAACATAGAAATAGGAACAGAATTGCTCTTAGACAGAGCTGTAGACTTAGATGTGGGAATAAATGGCATTAAAAACTATTCACTTAGTCCGACCGATAATTTTAAATTGAAAATTAATAATGAGGCAGACGGCAATAAACATGTTGACATGGTTTTGCAACGTGAATTGGACCGAGAAGAACGCGATCAAATAAAATTGGTTCTTACTGCATATGATGGAGGTTCACCCAAAAAATCAGGCGTGATGCCAATTCATATTTCGGTATTAGATGTAAATGATAATGCTCCGGTGTGTAAACAATCAGTATATAAAGCCGAGGTTAAGGAAAATATTCCTGCTGGCACTGTTGTGACTGCAGTAAGCGCCAATGACGCTGATCTGGGATTAAATGGACAGGTCTCATATTCTTTCGCTCAGGCTACTGAAGAAGCCAGAAACGTTTTTAAAGTTGACCCAGAAACAGGAGCTATCACAATCCTAAACAGCTTAGATTATGAAACTGAACAGAATTATCAAATAAATATTAAGGCAATGGATAAAGGGGGACTGGTAGATGTGTGTAAAGTTATTATAGATGTGATAGATGTAAATGATAACTCTCCGTCCATTCAGCTTATGTCATTTTCAAACATCATTGCAGAAAATTCTCCAATCGGTACAACGGTTGCTGTAATTAATGTGGAAGACGCAGATTCTGGTAAAAATGGCATCGTGCAGTGTAAAATAAATATGAATATTCCATTCAAAATAGAATCGTCTTTTTCTGATTACTATGCAATAATTACAGATGAAACTCTTGATCGAGAAAATATTGCTGAATATAATATCACCATTTATGTGTCCGATCAAGGAAGTCCTTCACGTTACAGTAACAAAACCTTAAATGTTAAGATTTCTGATGTGAATGATAATCCACCAGTATTCAGTTCTGAAGCGTATAAAGCAATAGTAAGTGAAAACAACTCTCCTGGTGTATCTGTGCTGACAATTCAAGCGCAGGATGATGACTGGGGCCCAAATGCTCGCTTGTCTTATCTTTTGGAGGATAATAACATACATGGCAACCCGGTGAGTTCTTTATTCTCAGTGAATTCCGAGAGCGGAGTGATATCGGCAGCCAAGGTTTTTGATTATGAGCAAATGAAATCGTTCAGCTTCAATGTGACAGCGCGAGACGGAGGGTCGCCTCCTTTAAGTTGTGAAGTTACAGTGACGATCGTCGTTCAAGATCAAAATGACAATGCTCCTCAGGTTCTCTACCCAGTACAGACTGGTGGCTCTGTAGTGGCTGAGATTGTGCCTCGTTCAGCAGATGTTGGATATCTTGTCACTAAAGTGGTGGCTGTTGATGTGGACTCTGGTCAGAATGCCTGGCTCTCCTACAAACTCCAGAAAGTCACAGACAGAGCGCTGTTTGAAGTGGGAGCGCAGAATGGAGAGATACGAACTGTGCGTCAGGTCACTGACAAAGATGCTGTAAAACAAAAGCTCACTGTAGTTGTGGAGGATAATGGACAACCATCTCGCTCAGCTGTAGTTAACATCAATGTAGCTGTAGCGGACACTTTCCCTGAAGTGCTCTCAGAGTTCACCGACTTTACGCACACCAAACAATATAATGATGACCTCACCTTTTATTTAGTTTTAGCATTAGCTGCTGTTTCTTTCCTCTTCATCACAACTCTATTAGTTATAATATCAGTAAAGATCTACAGATGGAGGCAATCGCGAATCTTTTATCAGTCCAATCTCCCAGTTATTCCATACTATCCACCTGGTTACACAGACACAGGAGTCACTGGAACTCTGCCGCACATGTATACTTGATGCATGTCAAGGTGCTTCAGTCACATGTCTTACCTCCATCCGCTACCTTCTTAAAGGGGCTGCTCCGGCCGGTAACACATAATACATCATTGCTAAATTAAAAACCCCAAGCTAGCAAAATGAACAAAAAACAGCACAGTGAATTCACGTTTATTATAATATTTGGTAAATACCAGTTTTTAAGCCGGTCGTATTATTTTATCTTGTTTTATTTATCCACCACACCTTAAAGGCCGGTCCGTGAAAATATTGTCTGACATTAAACCGGTCCGTGGCTCAAAAAAGGTTGGGGACCACTGATTTAGGATGTAGGATAAAGAATACCTGTGTTTCATACAAGTGCATTTTCAGCCTTCAAACTCTAAGGGCCGCTATTTGACTAGATTCGTGAACGGATCCGTTAACCAGGAAAAGTCACTCCTACTTACTGTTTTATTAATGACGTACCGATGATTTTATTTCCAATGCCTGATTGGACATGGATACATAAGCATCTGTTTCTCTGTTGGACGAGGTTTACATTTTACCATTTATATTTTAATGATATTTAGAGAATAACTTTACTATCAATATGGTGGATGTGCGCTCGTGCGTTTCTCGGCATCGTCGGATGAATTCATCGCAGCTAAAATGGCAGACTGTGCTTTTTATTTTCTGTGTTAACGGGATGGACTTTGTTTTTGGTCAAGCGCGATATTCAATTCCAGAGGAGACGCCAGAGGGATCGTTTGTAGGCAACATCGCCAACGATTTGGGAATAGAGATAAGTAGACTTATTTCTGGAAAAGCTCGGGTTGTAACAAAGGGCGGGCGGCAATATGTCGAACTGAGCAGAGACAAAGGCACCCTCGAGGTAAGGGAGAGGATAGACCGAGAAGAGCTCTGCAAGCAAACAACGCCTTGCAGCTTCAGCTTCGATCTGATCATGGAAAACCCTATAGAACTGCATCGTGTCACTGTGGAGGTTCAAGATATAAATGACAATGCACCAAAATTTCCTAAAGGTACCGTCAATTTACAAATTGGCGAAAACACAGCACCGGGAAAACGTTTTCATTTAGACAGCGCTGTAGATTTGGACGTCGGTGAAAATGGTATCAAAAGATATTCTCTCAGTCAGTCCGATCATTTCAAGCTAATAAACGATCAGGCTGTTGAAAGATTTGTTAACATGGTTTTGCATCGTGAGCTCGACCGAGAAGAACAAAATAACCTCGAATTAATCCTTACTGCATATGATGGAGGATCTCCTAAAAAATCAGGATCAGTGAGAATTTACATTTCCATATTAGATGTAAATGATAATGCTCCAGTGTGTAAACAATCACTTTATAAAGCGGAAGTAAGAGAAAATTCTCCAATAGGCACAGTCTTAACTACAGTACGTGCCACTGATGCTGATGAAGGTGCAAATGGATTGGTGTCATATTTTTTTGCTCAGTCAAATGAAGGAGCCAGGAGGCTTTTTTATGATAATTCAGAAAAGGGAGAGATTACAACGCTAGACAATTTAGATTACGAGACTGAGAAAAGTTATGAAATAAATATTGACGCAGTTGACAAAGGAGGTTTGTCAGATACCTGTAGCGTTATAATAGAGATCATAGATGAAAATGATAACTCTCCGTCCATTCAGCTGATGTCATTTTCAAACGTCATTGCAGAAAATTCTCCAATCGGTACAACAGTGGCTGTAATTAATGTGGAAGACGCAGATTCCGGTAAAAATGGGCTTGTGCAGTGTAAAATAAATGAAAACCTCCCGTTTAAAGTAGAAGCGTCTCTTTCTGAATACTATGCTTTAATTACAGATGAAATTCTTGATCGAGAAAATATTGCTGAATTTAATATCACCATCCTGGTATCCGATCAAGGAAGTCCTGCACGCTACAGTAACAAAACATTAAATGTTAAAATTTCTGATGTGAATGATAATCCACCAGTATTCAGTTCTGAAGAGTATAAAGTATTAGTAAGTGAAAACAACTCTCCTGGTGTATCTGTGCTGACAATTCAAGCGCGGGATGATGACTGGGGCCCAAATGCTCGTCTGTCTTATTTTTTGAAGGAAAATAACATACATGGCAACCCAGTGAGTTCTTTCGTTTCTGTGAATTCAGAAAGCGGAGTGATATCAGCAGCCAAGGTTTTTGATTATGAGCAAATGAAATCGTTCAGCTTCAATGTGACAGCGCGAGACGGAGGGTCGCCTCCTTTAAGTTGTGAAGTAACAGTGACGATCGTCGTTCAAGATCAGAATGACAATGCTCCTCAGGTTCTCTACCCAGTACAGACTGGTGGCTCTGTAGTGGCTGAGATTGTGCCTCGTTCAGCAGATGTTGGATATCTGGTCACTAAAGTGGTGGCTGTTGATGTGGACTCTGGACAGAATGCCTGGCTCTCCTACAAACTCCAGAAAGTCACAGACAGAGCGCTGTTTGAAGTGGGAGCGCAGAATGGAGAGATACGAACTGTGCGTCAGGTCACTGACAAAGATGCTGTGAAACAAAAGCTCACTGTAGTTGTGGAGGATAATGGACAACCATCTCGCTCAGCTGTAGTTAACATCAATGTAGCTGTAGCAGACACTTTCCCTGAAGTGCTCTCAGAATTCACCGACTTTACACACACCAAACAATACAATGATGACCTCACCTTTTATTTAGTTTTAGCATTAGCTGCTGTTTCTTTCCTCTTCATCACAACTCTATTAGTTATAATATCAGTGAAGATCTACAGATGGAGGCAATCGCGAATCTTTTATCAGTCCAATCTCCCAGTTATTCCGTATTATCCACCTGGTTACACAGACACAGGAGTCACTGGAACTCTGCCACACATGTATAATTATGATGCTTGTATGACGACTGACTCGGGGAAGACAGATTACAAATATTCTACTATCGGAGGACAAAGTGTTTTAATGATGGACCCAAATTTTACAGAAACTATGCAGCGCGCAATGAGAGAAAGAGTATTACAGCAAGACCCAGAGTCACCGGAAGCGGTAAGGAACTGATATTTACAACTATGGCATGACAAAGTTAATGTAAAATATGTCATGAACGCAAACGAAAGAACATTTACTTTAAAATTTTATTTCATCTTTTTTTCTGAGTGCTGAGCGTTACAAACGCACTTACACAGCTCAGTGTTTACATGTATAAAGCTTAGAATGTATTCAATAGTATTAAGCTTGAATAGGCTGGTGTTTCTAAAATAATTACCATTAAAACATCTAGAAATGTTTAAAAGTGGTCTTGTTTGATTTTTAATATTATCACTTGTCTGACTTCGTTTAAACTTTAGCAATCTTTGCGTGCATATAGATAAAGATTTTCGCATTACATAAAAATAGTCTATTTATTAAAGCATTTTTAGCGATGAAAATTAGGGCCTTAAACTGAGAGGTCAACTGACTTCTTTGTTTTGTCTCCCAAATTAAATGTTTGTATTTCCGGCTGTAGCTGTTCATTTATGTGGACTAAATTATGTTTAATTTTACCCTTATTGTGTTTTCCACATTTATTTTCTAATCAACAATCTGTTGTATGATTTCTTTTTCATGATTATTTCGGATCTAAGATAAATTATACTTTTGTTCCATACAAGTGCACTTTCAGCCTCCATACTCTGAGGGCCGCTATTTGACTACATTCATGTTGAATCGAGCTGATAAACAGGCACAGTCACTCCCACAATTCCAAACAGTGATTTTTTTTTTTTGTGCCTCGGTTAGATATGGTTACACCAGTTCTACTTTTTTGTTTGAAAGGGTTTTAACATTAACGATTTAAAATCCTTATAATTTTTAGAGTATAACAAAGCAACATTAATATGGTGGATGTACGATTACGGATTTCTCGGCATTGTCGGATGACTCCATCGCACCTGAAATGGCAGACTGTGCTTTTTATTTTCTGTGTTTACGGGATGGAATTAGTTTTTGGTCAAGCGCGATATTCAATCCCAGAGGAAACACCAGATGGATCATTTGTAGGCAACATCGCCAACGATTTGGGAATAGAGATAAGTAGACTTATTTCTGGAAAAGCTCGGGTTGTAACAAAAGGCGGTCGGCAATATGTCGAACTGAGCAGAGACAAAGGCACCCTCGAGGTGAAGGAGAGGATAGACCGAGAAGAGCTCTGCAAGCAAACAACGCCTTGCAGCTTCAGCTTCGACCTGATCATGGAAAACCCCATAGAATTGCATCGTGTATTTGTGGAGGTTCAAGATATAAATGACAATGCACCAAAATTCCCAAAAGGTACCGCCAGTTTACAAATAAGCGAAAACACAGAAATAGGGACGCAATTCCACTTAGACAGAGCTGTAGATTTGGACGTGGGGATAAATGGAATTAAAAACTATTCTCTTAGCCCCACCGATCATTTCAAATTAAAAATAAATAATGAAGCAGACGGCAATAAACATGTAGAATTGATTTTGCAGCGTGCACTGGACAGAGAAGAACGCGATGAGATAAAATTAGTTCTCACTGCATATGATGGAGGTTCACCCAAAAAATCAGGCTCAATGCAAATTCATATTTCTGTATTAGATGCGAATGATAATGCTCCGGTGTGTAAACAATCAGTATATAAAGCCGAAGTTAAGGAAAATTCTCAAGCTGGTACAGTTGTGACTGCAGTAAGCGCCTCTGATGTTGATCAGGGATTAAATGGACAGGTCTCATATTCATTCGCTCAGGCTACTGAAGAAGCCAGGAGTGTTTTTAAAATAAACTCAGAAACGGGAACTATTACAACCGTAAACAGCTTAGATTATGAAATGGAAAAAATGTATCAACTAAATATAAAGGCAATGGATAAAGGCGGACTGAAAGATACATGTAAAGTTATTATAGATGTGATTGATGAAAATGATAACTCTCCGTCCATTCAGCTGATGTCATTTTCAAACGTCATTGCGGAAAATTCTCCAATCGGTACAACGGTTGCTGTAATTAATGTGGAGGATGCAGATTCTGGCATAAATGGAATCGTGCAGTGTAAAATAAATGAAAACATTCCGTTTAAAATAGAATCGTCTCTTACTGATTACTATGCTTTAATTACCGATGAAACTCTTGATCGAGAAAACATTGCTGAATATAATATCACTATTTATGTATCCGATCAAGGAAGTCCTGCACGTTACAGTAACAAAACCTTAAATGTTAAAATTTCTGATGTGAATGATAATCCACCAGTATTCAGTTCTGAAGAGTATAAAGCAATACTAAGTGAAAACAACTCTCCTGGTGTATCTGTGCTAAAGGTTGAAGCGCGGGATGATGACTCGGGCCCAAATGCTCGTTTGTCTTTTTTATTAGAGGATAAAAACATACATGGCAACCCGGTGAGTTCTTTAGTCTTAGTGAATTCCGAGAGCGGAGTGATATCGGCAGCCAAGGTTTTTGATTATGAGCAAATGAAATCGTTCAGCTTCAATGTGACAGCGCGAGACGGAGGGTCGCCTCCTTTAAGTTCTGAAGTTACAGTGACGATCGTCGTTCAAGATCAGAATGACAATGCTCCTCAGGTTCTCTACCCAGTACAGACTGGTGGCGCTGTAGTGGCTGAGATTGTGCCTCGTTCAGCAGATGTTGGATATCTAGTCACTAAAGTGGTGGCTGTTGATGTGGACTCTGGTCAGAATGCCTGGCTCTCCTACAAACTCCAGAAAGTCACAGACAGAGCGCTTTTTGAAGTGGGAGCGCAGAATGGAGAGATACGAACTGTGCGTCAGGTCACTGACAAAGATGCTGTAAAACAGAAGCTCACTGTTGTTGTGGAGGATAATGGACAACCATCTCGCTCAGCTGTAGTTAACATCAATGTAGCTGTAGCGGACACTTTCCCTGAAGTGCTCTCAGAATTCACAGACTTTACGCACACCAAACAATATAATGATGATCTCACCTTTTATTTAGTTTTAGCATTAGCTGCGGTATCTTTTCTTTTCATCACAACTCTTTTAGTTATAATATCAGTAAAGATCTACAGATGGAGACAATCACGCATCTTTTATCAGTCCAATCTCCCAGTTATTCCGTATTATCCTCCTGGTTACACAGACACAGGAGTTACTGGAACTCTGCCACACATGTATAACTATGATGCTTGTATGACGACTGACTCGAGAAAGACAGATTACAAATATTCTACTATCGGAGGACAAAGTGTTTTAATGATGGACCCGAGTTTTACAGAAACTATGCAGCGCGCAATGAGAGAAAGAGTATTACAGCAAGACCCAGAGTCACCGGAAGCGGTAAGGAACTGATCTCCTCATGTTAAATGCGAAATGTGTCATTAAATAAAAATAGTTACTTTATGTTAACCATAGCAAAAGTGGAAAAAACACAACATTTTTTTACGGCATGACGGTGACATGTCAGGCATTTTATCTTTTTTTTCCTGCTGTGTTTTATTTGCCGAGCAGCCCAAATTTCCCATGTTTAATGTGGCAAGATATGACGGATATTTTAATAACGTTAAAAAAAATCATATCAGCAAGAATGAATTTTAAACGAGTCTGTGGCTGTTCAAACTGGATCCATAAGTTAATCCATTGACTTTTGTTCTGGCTCGCACTTGTCCTATCAGTTTTCAAGTTTGGCAGTTTTCAATGTCTTGCCCTGATCTCACCTTTTAGTGGAAAATATGTTATCACAGTCAATAAACCTTAAAAAAAAATCTTCGTCTGGCGCTGTTCATCTCTGTGGTGCTGAATCAGTTGGTTGCAGAATTAGTTACTTGTACTGAGCTGGTACTTGTACTTATTTCTTGTTGCTTCTCCAATATGATTGCGGTTGCAGGGAGTAGAGGTGGTGAAAATGGAGAAGTTCAGGTACCTGGTGTCAACAGTGCAAAGTAATGGAGAGTGTGTTAGAGAAGTGAAGAAATGTGTGCAGGCAGGGTGGAATAAGTGGAGAAGAGTGGCAGGAGTAATTTGTGATAGAAGGAAACTGCAAGAGTGAAAGAGGAAAAGTTTATATGATTTTGATGTGACCTGCTATGTTGTATGGTTTAGAGACAGTGGCATTGAAGATGTTCTGATTTTCATTGGTAGTGTTGAGGATGGACAGGATTAGAAAGTAGTTTCTAATGTAGGAAATGTTGTGGACAAAGTAAGAGAGATTTGATTGAGATGGTTTGGACATCTGCAGAGGAGGGACATGAGGTATATTGGTAGGAGAATGCTGAGGATAGAACAGCAGGAATGAGGAAACGATGAAGCCCAGAAAGAAGGTTTATGAATGTGGTGAAGGAAGGCATGCAGGTAGTTGGTTTAAAAGAGGCAGATGTAGAGGAAAGAGTACCATGTAGACGGATGATCCGCTGTGGCGACCCCTAATTGGAGCAGCGGAAAGAAGAAGAAGAAGATTTACAGCTGAGGCCCTTGACTGAGAAAATATTACTAAATATGAAAAACATGTTTGATAACGGATCGACAACGGTTCATATTTATATTTACTAACGACGAAATTGTTTTAAAATGTATTATCTAATGTATGTCTTCAATTTTGTCATCTGTCACCTCAGTGACCTTGTTTAACTTTTGATAAATGAAGATATCTGAGTTAAAAAAAAAATAAAAGCCTAAGTCACAAAATTAGCGTGTTCATAAAGTGCCTTCAGTATTGAACTTGAGGGGCTTAAACCGAGAAGGTAAACGTTTTTTTTTCTCATCGTTTGTGTTTCTTTTTCTGCATGGAGCTGTTCACCTCTGCAGTGCTGAATTAGCTCCATCTTTTTTCAGAGTCTTTAGAAGTGCATTTTCAGCATTCATACTCTAAGTGCCGCTATTTGACTAGATTCGAGTTTACTTTGAAAACCAGGCAAGGTCCTTCCTACTTTTTGTTTTTTTCATTAATGAAACAACGATTTGGGTTTTTTTTTGCTGCTGAAATTAGACCAGGATATACCAGACTCTGCTTTCCAGTTTGAAGAAGGTTTACATTTCGGATTATATTTTAACAGTGATTACAGGATTGCATCTCTATCAATATGGATAGTTTTCGCTCGTGTTTTGCTTCATGGCATCGTCGGATGACTCCAGCGCAGCTAAAATGGCAGACTGTGTTTTATATTTTGTGTGTTTACGGGATGGACTTTGTGTTTTGTCAAGCGCGATATTTAGTCCCGGAGGAGGCTCCAGAAGGTTCATTTGTAGGCAACATCGCCAACGATTTGGGAATAGAGATAAGTAGACTTATTTCTGGAAAAGCTCGGGTTGTAACAAAGGGCGGGCGGCAATATGTCGAACTGAGCAGAGACAAAGGCACCCTCGAGGTAAGGGAGAGGATAGACCGAGAAGAGCTCTGCAAGCAAACAACGCCTTGCAGCTTCAGCTTCGATCTGATCATGGAAAACCCTATAGAACTGCATCGTGTCACTGTGGAGGTTCAAGATATAAATGACAATGCACCAAAATTTCCTAAAGGTACCGTCAATTTACAAATTGGCGAAAACACAGCACCGGGAAAACGTTTTCATTTAGACAGCGCTGTAGATTTGGACGTCGGTGAAAATGGTATCAAAAGATATTCTCTCAGTCAGTCCGATCATTTCAAGCTAATAAACGATCAGGCTGTTGAAAGATTTGTTAACATGGTTTTGCATCGTGAGCTCGACCGAGAAGAACAAAATAACCTCGAATTAATCCTTACTGCATATGATGGAGGATCTCCTAAAAAATCAGGATCAGTGAGAATTTACATTTCCATATTAGATGTAAATGATAATGCTCCAGTGTGTAAACAATCACTTTATAAAGCGGAAGTGAGGGAAAATTCTCCAATAGGCACAGTCTTAACTACAGTACGTGCCACTGATGCTGATGAAGGTGCAAATGGATTGGTGTCCATATTTTTTTGCTCAGTCAAATGAAGGAGCCAGGAGGCTTTTTATGATAAATTCAGAAAAGGGAGAGATTACAACTCTAGACAATTTAGATTACGAGACTGAGAAAAGTTATGAAATAAATATTGACGCAATTGACAAAGGAGGTTTGTCAGATACCTGTAGCGTTATAATAGAGATCATAGATGAAAATGATAACTCTCCGTCCATTCAGCTGATGTCATTTTCAAACGTCATTGCAGAAAATTCTCCAATCGGTACAACAGTGGCTGTAATTAATGTGGAAGATGCAGATTCCGGGAAAAATGGGCTTGTGCAGTGTAAAATAAATGAAAACCTCCCGTTTAAAATTGAATCGTCTCTTTCTGAATACTATGCTTTAATTACAGATGAAATTCTTGATCGAGAAAATATTGCTGATTATAATATCACCATCCTGGTATCCGATCAAGGAAGTCCTGCACGCTACAGTAACAAAACATTAAATGTTAAAATTTCTGATGTGAATGATAATCCACCAGTATTCAGTTCTGAAGAGTATAAAGTATTAGTAAGTGAAAACAACTCTCCTGGTGTATCTGTGCTGACAATTCAAGCGCAGGATGATGACTGGGGCCCAAATGCTCGTCTGTCTTATTTTTTGAAGGAAAATAACATACAGGGCAACCCAGTGAGTTCTTTCGTTTCTGTGAATTCAGAAAGCGGAGTGATATCAGCAGCCAAGGTTTTTGATTATGAGCAAATGAAATCGTTCAGCTTCAATGTGACAGCGCGAGACGGAGGGTCGCCTCCTTTAAGTTCTGAAGTTACAGTGACGATCGTCGTTCAAGATCAGAATGACAATGCTCCTCAGGTTCTCTACCCAGTACAGACTGGTGGCTCTGTAGTGGCTGAGATTGTGCCTCGTTCAGCAGATGTTGGATATCTGGTCACTAAAGTGGTGGCTGTTGATGTGGACTCTGGACAGAATGCCTGGCTCTCCTACAAACTCCAGAAAGTCACAGACAGAGCGCTGTTTGAAGTGGGAGCGCAGAATGGAGAGATACGAACTGTGCGTCAGGTCACTGAAAAAGATGCTGTAAAACAAAAGCTCACTGTAGTTGTGGAGGATAATGGACAACCATCTCGCTCAGCTGTAGTTAACATCAATGTAGCTGTAGCGGACACTTTCCCTGAAGTGCTCTCAGAATTCACAGACTTTACGCACACCAAACAATTTAATGATGATCTCACCTTTTATTTAGTTTTAGCATTAGCTGCTGTTTCTTTTCTCTTCATCACAACTCTAGTAGTTATAATATCAGTAAAGATCTACAGATGGAGGCAATCGCGCATCTTTTATCAGTCCAATCTTCCAGTTATTCCGTATTATCCACCCGGTTACGCAGACACAGGAGTTACTGGAACTCTGCCGCACGTGTATAATTATGATACTTATATGACGACTGACTCGAGGAAGAGTGACTGTAAATATTCTACAATTGGAAGACAAGGGGTTATAATGATGGACCCGAGTTTTTCAGAAACTCTGAAGTGCGCGATGAGAGAATGTGTATTGCAGCCCGACCCAGAGTCACCGGAAGTGGTAAGGACAATTTATTTAATGTAGTGCTTACCAATTATTGGAAAATAAAGTATGTGTTAGCCTACGCACACAAAAACTACTTACTTTTTAAAATCTTTTTTTTTTACAATTATTGGTCCACATTTCAATATCAAAAGCTCCAAAAACAGTTTACTACTGTTCACATACGTTCAACATGTGATGTAATCGCTAGTTTTCTTGGGATGAAAAAGTGGTAAAATTTTTACCTAAATTACTTAACTTACAACGTCTTTAAGTGTGACCATGCAATGCTATACATATTTATATTTAAGTTTATACACTTAAATAAAAATGTGATCCAAAATATGTACTGTACAGGGACAGGAAAGTTTGACACCCTTTTCTTTATTTTCTTCTTAATATTTTATTATAGTCAACATTCTACATTAACACTGAGAAATCCAAACTATGAAAGAAAATGTATGGAATTATGTAGTAAACAAAAAAAAAAAAAAACAGAATCTTTATAATATTTTAGATTATCAAAAGTAAGTACATTTAGCTTTGATGACATCTTGGCACACTTGGCATTCTCTCATTCAGTCTCACCTGAAATGGTTTTCCAACAATGCTGTAATCAAAGCAAAATGTAGTTACTTTGAAAAAATAAAACATAATCCAAGTTATTAACATTAAAAATATTAATTAAACTCAATGGAATAAAAAAACAATATTTAAAATGTGAAACAAATTTAAATCTTCTTAAAATAGTTGTTAGAATATCACTTATTCATTTTTGAGCTAAGTTAAATAAATGCAAATGGGTGGCTTCAGTGTTTTTTGAGAATTATGTTTACTTATTTATTTTATTAAGATGTGCTGTTTTACAGTGTAAAAAAATATACAAAAAATATATATCTTCACAGTGATTGAATGAATGAATGAATTAAAAATAAGTTCATTATTTTCTTTAATAATGTGAATATTAATGTTTAAAACATGCTTCACCGCATAACATTTCCTTTTGGCTGATTTAACTTTATAAATATTTAAATCATTTAATAAAGTTGAATCTAAACTAATCTAATCAAATTAAGTCAAATGAATCATGTTAGTAGGAAATTGGTAAGAAAAGTTATGTTCTTTTGTTTTTTTACTGTATTTTTTATTTTTTTATTTTTTTACCGTCGGATTTAAATTGGTAAAAAATATTTTAAAAATAATATTCATATTTTGAATGTATGTATTTGTGAAATTGTCTCTGTGACGTTTGGTACGATTTCTAACATAACATGTTATATCCTATTTTTTTATAAATAATAATAGGAAAATATCTGTAATGTTTAGTATAGACTCAAAGGGCCGCTGTTTAACAACACAGTGCTTTCAAATCCTGAAATCCTCCCACATATCCCATTGCATCAGAGAGCAAAGAAAGAGACAGCGAATTGCTCCATGTTTGCATTTACAAGAACCATTTTGTTTCTTGCAGTAATTTAGGAAATTGTGCGTCGTTGTATTTTTTTTTTTTCAATCTAGGGACATAAAAGCTTAAAATCAGAATTGGAATTCGGCAAGAAATGTACGCTATGGCGTGGTGGCACAAGGCCCTGCTTGTCTTCGTCTTTTGTTCTGATCGTGCGTGCGGCCAGATCAGTTATTCTATTCCCGAGGAAATGGCGAAAGGGTCGATAATCGGAAATGTCGCCCAGGATTTGGGATTGGAATTAAAAAGACTAAAATCAGGGAAAGCACGGATTTTTTCCAGTGACATCGAGCAATATGCGGAACTGAACAAAGAAAACGGATTTCTTCTCGTTAAAAAGAAAATAGACCGTGAGTCTCTGTGCGCAAAAACAACTCCCTGTGCGCTCCATCTCCAAATCATTTTGGAAAACCCGATGGAGTTATATTCTGTCACAGTGGAAATCACGGACATAAATGACAATGCTCCTAATTTTCAGAAGACTGAAATGAGGTTTGAAATAAGCGAGTCAGCGATGATCGGTGCCAGATTCGTGCTTGGTGAAGCTGTCGATCTGGATGTTGGAATAAATGGACTTCGAAGCTATTCTCTTGATCATACAGATAATTTTGTGTTGGATAAACAAGCTGATGCCGGAAAAATTGTGGATATGGTGTTACAAAAGCCCTTGGATCGAGAAAAACAAGCGGTAATAGAGTTGTCGCTGACTGCTTTTGATGGAGGAGAGCCACGGCTATCTGGCACGATGCATATATTCATAACAGTAGTGGATGCTAATGATAATGCTCCTATATTTAATACAAAAATCTATAAGGCTACTATTCCAGAGAATGCACCAAAAGGCACGACACTGATAAGAGTAAGTGCTTCTGATTTAGATGAAGGCTCAAATAGTCACGTAACATATGGTATTTCCGACGCAATGGACAGATCTGTGACTGATACTTTTCTTGTAGATCAGCAAAGTGGTGAAGTTACATTAATCGGTAACATTGATTATGAAAAAACAAACATATACCAATTAGTTATTCAGGCCAGAGACCAAGGAGGACTCTCTGACACATGTAAAATAATTATTGATATCTTGGATATTAATGATAATAAGCCAAGTATTGATATTCTTTCTATGTCTAATTCTTTATTAGAGGAGTCTAAACCCAATACTGTGGTAGCTATGTTGAATGTAAATGATCCAGATTCAGGTGTAAATGGGCACGTCCAATGCATTATTAATGATAATATTCCTTTTATCATCAAATCTCCATCCAATAATTTCTTTACCGTCCTTACAGAAAATGAACTGGATAGAGAGAGACAAGCTGAGTACAATATCAGTGTAAATTGCTCTGATGAGGGATTTCCTTCACTATCAAGCAGCACTTCACTCCATTTGCAAATATCAGATGTAAATGATAACGCTCCTGTTTTTGAGAGAAATAATTACGAGGCCTATGTGGTGGAGAACAACACACCAGGTTTTTCTATTTTCACAGTGAAGGCAAGTGATGCAGACTCCAACCAGAATGCACGAGTTTCTTATATTTTAGAAGAGAGCTCCGTTAATGGAGTTCCTGTATCATCATATGTGTCAGTCAGTCCTGATAGTGGAGTCATTAATGCTTTGCGCTCTTTCGACTTCGAACAGTTAAAGAACTTTCATTTTCGCATCAGAGCACAGGACGGAGGCTCCCCTCCACTCAGCAGTAACGTGACAGTAAAAATTACAATACAAGATCAGAATGACAATGCTCCTCAGGTTCTCTACCCAGTACAGACTGGTGGCTCGGTGGTGGCTGAGATTGTGCCTCGTTCAGCAGATGTTGGATATCTTGTCACTAAAGTGGTGGCTGTTGATGTGGACTCTGGACAGAATGCCTGGCTCTCCTACAAACTCCAAAAAGGCACTGATAGGGCGCTGTTTGAAGTGGGACCACAGAATGGAGAGATACGAACTGTGCGTCAGGTCACTGACAAAGATGCCGTAAAACAAAAGCTCACTGTAGTTGTGGAGGATAATGGACAACCATCTCGCTCAGCTGTAGTTAACATCAATGTAGCTGTAGCGGACACTTTCCCTGAAGTTCTTTCAGAATTCACAGACTTTACGCACACCAAACAATATAATGATGACCTCACCTTTTATTTAGTTTTAGCATTAGCTGCTGTTTCTTTCCTTTTCATCACAACGCTTGTAGTTATAATATCAGTAAAGATTTACAGATGGAGACAATCGCAAATACTCTATCAGTCCAATCTCCCAGTTATTCCATATTATCCACCCGGTTACGCAGACACAGGAGTCACTGGAACTCTGCCGCATGTGTATAACTATGATGCTTATATGACGATTGACTCGAGAAAGAGTGACTGCAGGTATTCAACATTAGGAGGACAAAGTGTTTTAGTGATGGACCGCAAAGTTACTATGCCTCAAGGAGTCAGTGAAAATAACTATTTGGATGATGATAATTCTCTAGAACTGGTAAGTGCTTTCTCAACTTACTTTGCTCTTTTGTTTCCTTGCATTTCTCGAATTCTAATATGCTCGTTAGTTTTTTTATTGTCTGTTCAAGCTTTGTATTTATTATATTTTGAAAAGTTTTAGCGCTAAAATTTGCCGCAAACAAAAGTTTTAGCTCTTTTTCTTTGATGAAGAGTCTCCTTTTTTATGTTTAAAGTAAATATTTATTTTAGGATTTTACAGAATTTCATGTTTGTATGCTGTTCTTCTATACTTTTGTCTCTAAGTGCGGCTATTGGTCTTTGGAAAATGTTGGCTTAATTTGCTGTGAATAACGGCTTTACTGACACAAGGTTGGAACACAAATAAAGATAGGGAGATACATTTGAATGTCTTGTAGGTTAGAGTTTTCTGGAATTGAGCAGAAATCTTTGTTCAGAAAGGTCTTGCGTATTTTCTAATGTGTTTCATTAAATAACTTGGACAATGCGTGTAGCAGTAGATGGATCGTATGCATTGAGGATGGCAAGATGGTTGCTGTATTCCACTGTGCACTGGCAAGTACTAATCTGTCTCTTTGCTTCCGCTGTTTTATTTTGCGCCAGTCAGATTTGTTATTCTATTCCAGAGGAGCAGAATAAAGGTGCATTTGTAGAAGATGCAGGGCAGAATTTAGGGTTGGATGTGAAAAGCCTGTATCATAACTGCCGATTAATAATCACTATATCAAGCTCGAACGAGACAAATGGATTTTGGTCCTCACTCAAAGAATAAACTGTGCACAATTATGTGGCAAACTCACTACTTGTAGCTTCTGTTTTGAGATAATATAAAAAAATCCAATTACATCGCGTGACCGCCGAAATTTCATTTAAATGACCACGCTCTGTCTTTAAACAAAAACAAGATTAAATTTAAGATCAGCAAGTCTGCAGCCCTAATAAAACTTGATCTTTGACAGGGGTGGTCACACTTGTTTATGATTAATTAATCAAAATTATTTGATTAGCAGCCCCTGGTTGCTACTTACTCTCTTCATTTCTATAGATGCAGTAAAGGTGTATTTAGTTTTTCACACATGGGTTTTCCATGTTGGCTTTATTTTAAAATAAATAATGAGATCTGCTAAAGAAGTGCTTTTTATTTTTATTTTTATGTCCTTATATGTAACACAATAAAAGAGGGTGTACTTTTATTTTTACATGATTGTAAACTTTCAGTACCAATTTTTTTGGACAGCAGCAAATGACTTATCTCTGTATTCTCAATAGTTACATTGAGTAATGATACTATACTATACTATACTATACAATACCATTTCATAATTCTACAACACATCATGTCACCGTGCTATACATCATTATACCATGCCATATATTATACCACACTATACCATATTTCACTGCATGCAATACTATACCATATTTTCACATTATCTTATTTGTACCTTGCTATATCACTTGATACTACAACATACATCATATATCATGCAATATATCATCTATCATCTATTTGAGAGAACTGTTTAATAAACATTATATGTAGATTATAAATTCATAACCAATTAATGGTTTCTTTAGAAAGGTTGATATTAACATAAAGAGAAGGAAGAGGATGTGGAGGTGTGACGATGGTGGAAGAAATAAGTAAATTCTTCTTAGCTCGTTTATTTAACTAATTTTAAGACTTGTTAAGGACCTGGTTAATTTTATTGTGTCCTGAAAGGCAACACCATAAGAGGGTGTACTTTAATTTTTATATGACTGTAAACTTCAGCTTTCAGTACCAATTATGTTGGACAGCGGCATATCACTTATCTCTGTATTCTGAATGGATACTTTGATTAAGGATACTATATTATACAATTTCATAATTATATTTCAATGAATTATACCACTATGCTATATTTAATCATATCATGCTATATATCTTACCACACTACACTATATCACAATGACTGCCATACCATATAATAATATTATCTCAAATGTAGCTCACCATATCACTTGATATGAAATCATACATATCATAAATTATACCACCTGTTTTGTTTTTTTGTTTTTTTTAGATAACTGTTTTATAAATATTATATGTGGTTTATAAACACATACACAATTAGTGTTTTGTTTAGAAAGGTTTATATTACAAAAAAAGATTATAATGTAAAATTAGAAATGATACTATATTATGCCATTTCATAAGTATATTAAAGCACAATTTCCCACCATTGTTGGTACATTTCTGGAAATTATTAAGTTTATTACCTAATCAAGTTTTGCTATAGGGCTATGAGGAATTATTGATAGGGAATTTGTATGTAGTTCTTAGATTTGACTCACAGGGCCGCTGTTTAGCAATGATGTACTAAGACAAGAGGTAGAATCATCAAATCCTCCCACGTCACCCCACTGTATGAAAGAGAGAAAGAGGCCGGACTTTTTCACGCCCAGTGTAAACGCGATGCTATTTTTTAATAACAGGAGTTTACGTTCGCGTTGTTGATGTTAAATCTAATGTTCGTTATACTGTCGCTGCGTTTACAATCGCTTAATTCAAAAATGGATATTTCTGCCATGCAGTGGCGCACGGTCCTGCTGTTCTTTGTCTTCTGTTCTGAATGCGCGTGCGGCCAGATTAGTTATTCTATTCCCGAGGAAATGGCTATAGGGTCGATGATCGGAAATATCGCCCAGGATTTGGGTTTGGACATAAAAAGACTGAAATCAGGAAAAGCGCGGATCTTTTCAGGCGAAAGCATGGAATATGTGGATCTGAACAGAGAAAACGGTTTGCTTCTGATTAAAGAGAAAATAGACCGTGAGTCTTTGTGCGCAAAATTAACCCCGTGTGCGCTTCATCTCCAAATCATTATGGAAAATCCGATGGAGTTGTATTCTGTTACCGTGGAGATCACGGACGTAAACGACAATGCTCCTAATTTTCAGAAGAATGAAATGAGGTTTGACATAAGCGAGTCAGCGATGATCGGTGCCAGATTCGTGCTGGGGAAAGCTGCTGATCCGGATGTTGGAATAAATGGACTTTGGAGCTATTCACTTAAACCCACGGACAACTTTGTTCTAGACAAAGAATCAGGGGGGGAGAAGAATGTTGAGATGATTTTACAAAAACCGCTTGATCGGGAAAAAGAAAGCCAAATTACTCTGACGTTGACTGCGTTTGATGGTGGTGAGTCTCGGTTGTCGGGAACCATGCAGATATATATAACCATAATGGATGTTAATGATAATGCCCCTGTATTTACACAAAAGGTGTATAAGGCTGCAATTGTAGAAAATGCAAAAAAAGGCACCAAATTGACAAGAGTAAGTGCTTCTGATGCCGACGAAGGTTCTAACGGTCATGTGTCTTATTATATTTCTGACGCAGTGGACATTTTTTTAGCAGATCTTTTTCTTGTAGATCAGCAAAGTGGAGAAGTTACTTTAAACGGCCTGATTGATTATGAAAAATCGAGTATCCATCAGCTTGATATTCAAGCCAGGGACCAAGGAGGACTCTCTGACACATGTAAGGTAATTATTGATGTGCTGGACATTAATGATAATAGTCCAGCAATCACAATCGTTTCCATGTCCAGTTCAATATCCGAAGAATCCCACCTTAATACTGTGGTTGCCATGCTGAAAGTAAATGACCCTGATTCAGGGGTAAATGGACAAGTTCACTGTACTCTTAATGATAATAGTCCCTTTACCATCACATCAACGTCGAAAAATTTCTTCAGCTTGTTTACAGATGAGGAGATGGACAGGGAGAAAGAAGCTGAGTATAACATTACAGTGACTTGTACTGATGAGGGACTTCCCTCACTCACCAGCACCACTTCTGTCCGTTTACTCGTATCAGATGTAAATGACAACGCGCCTGCATTCGAGAGAAATTATTACGAGGGGTATGTGACAGAGAACAACAAACCAAGTCTCTCTATTTTCACAGTGAAGGCCAGTGACGCAGACTCCTCCCAGAATGCTCGGGTTTCTTATCATTTAGAAGAGAGTTTTGTCAATGGAGTGCCTGTATCATCATATGTGTCAGTCAGTGCTGATAGTGGAGTCATTAATGCTGTGCGCAGTTTTGACTATGAGCAGTTAAAAAACTTACATTTCCAGGTCAGAGCGCAGGACGGAGGCTCCCCTCCTCTCAGTAGTAACGTGACTGTAAAAATTACAATCCAAGATCAGAATGACAATGCTCCTCAGGTTCTCTACCCAGTACAGACTGGTGGCTCTGTGGTGACTGAGATTGTGCCTCGTTCAGCAGATGTTGGATATCTCGTCACTAAAGTGGTGGCTGTTGATGTGGACTCTGGACAGAATGCCTGGCTCTCCTACAAACTCCAGAAAGTCACAGACAGAGCGCTGTTTGAAGTGGGAGCGCAGAATGGAGAGATACGAACTGTGCGTCAGGTCACTGACAAAGATGTTGTGAAACAAAAGCTCACTGTAGTTGTGGAGGATAATGGACAACCATCTCGCTCAGCTGTAGTTAACATTAATATAGCTGTAGCGGACACTTTTCCTGAAGTGCTCTCAGAATTCACAGACTTTACGCACACCAAACAATATAATGATGACCTCACCTTTTATTTAGTTTTAGCATTAGCTGCTGTTTCTTTTCTCTTCATCACAACACTAGTAGTTATAATATCAGTAAAGATATGCAGGTGGAGACAATCGCGCATTTTCTATCAGTCCAATCTCCCAGTTATTCCGTATTATCCACCCGGTTACGCAGACACAGGAGTCACTGGAACTCTGCCACACATGTATAATTATGATGCCTGCATGACGACTGACTCGAGGAAGAGTGACTGCAAATATTCTACACTCGGAGCGCGAAGTGTTTTAGCGATGGACCCGAGTTTTACTGAAACTATACAGCACAAGATGAAGGGAAATGATTTCCTAGAAAATCGTAATTCTCCGGAGTCGGTAAGAGCTTGTTATTATAATACAAATATGTTTTTTCCTTTCATTCAAATATATAATTCGAACCTTGTTTACATAACTGTGATTCTTTGTGGTATTTGGAAATCTACTAAGCTTGATTGACTATTTCGTTTCATAGAAACTACATCTGTTGTCTTTATATTAGACATGTTCAATTACTGCATTCATTGGCATTTCAGACATATCTATATTGGTGTATCTCAATCGTTGTGTAACCAGCAGTGCTAATAATAAAAAATAAGCAAAAATAAATTATAGGTTTCTATATATTGTAAAGGCCAATTCAAAATACAAGTAAGTATTCTACAAAGTTGTTTTTTTTTTAGAGAGAGAGCGAATTAGCTTCAAATGAGTTTTTTAATAACAATAATAATAGTTTTGGTTCAATGGGTATTCAATCGAATTTGATTTAACAAAATGCTTATCATGGCAACATAAAATATGTAGTTCTCACTTTTTGACTCAGAGGGCCGCTGTTTACTTACGTTGAAATGCAATCGTATCCCACCCAGACTCACATTATGAACAGGCAAAGAAAGAAAGCATTCGCGTCTCGTTCTCGGCATCTCCATAGTCTTGGTTGATTTTATTAGACACAGTAGATTTTTAATACGTTTGGTTTAGTATTTGCTTTTGATTATTTGGATTAGAATATTTGGCTTTATTTATATAAGGATTTACTGGTGAGAAGACTCAGGTGGTCTCCTTTACAGAAGCTGCGGCGATGTGGCACACGGTATTGTTTTTCATCATTCTTTCGTCTCGCCCAGCGCTGACGCAGGTCAGCTACACCATACCGGAGGAAATGGCGAAAGGTTCGATGGTTGGAAATATTGCCCAGGATTTGGGATTAGACTTAAAAAGACTGAAATTTGGAAAGCCGCGTATATTTTCTGGGGATAATACGGAATAAATCGAGCTGGATAAAGACAGAGGTATGCTACATTTAAAAGAAAAAATAGATCGGGAGTATGTGTGCGCTAAAACAACACCTTGTGCTTTACATCTCCAAATGATTCTTGAAAACCCGATGGAACTGTACACGATAACTATAGAAATCATGGATATCAATGATAATGCGCCATTTTTCCAGTCCGGGGAAATCCGTTTTGAAATAAGTGAGTCGGCTGTACCCGGAGCGAGATTCATGTTGGAGAGAGCAATGGATGCTGACGTCGGTACCAACGGACTTCAGAGCTACTCACTTAAACCTACAGATAATTTTGTTTTAGATTCAAAAAATGATCCAGAAGGGAATCGTTGAAATGGTTTTACAAAAAACACTGGACAGAGAAAAGCAGGAAACGTTCACTTTGTTATTAACAGCCATGGATGGAGGTGACCAGATTCTGTCTGGTACAGCACAGATACACATTACTGTACTAGACGCAAACGATAACGTTCCTGTTTTTACACAGAAAGTGTATAGAGCCACGTTAACAGAGAATTCAGCAACAGGAACCAAATTAGTTACAGTTAGCGCCTCAGACGCGGATGAAGGTTCAAACGGTCAGGTGACTTATTATTTAGCAAAAACAAAGGATAGTTTGTTAGAGTTGTTTGATGTAGACAGACATACTGGTGAGGTTATGTTGAAGGGTGAGGTTGACTTTGAAAAATCAAATAGTTATCAGCTTGAAATTCAAGCTAAAGACAACGGAGGACTCTCAGATTCATGTAAAATAATTATAGATGTGCTAGACATGAATGACAATAGCCCAGCTATTACGATTCTGTCTATGTCCAGCTCAATATCTGAAAATTCATTTTCTGGTACAGTTGTAGCGATGATGAAAGTAAATGACCCTGATTCAGGTGCAAACGGACAAGTTCATTGCACTATTAGTGATCAAATTCCCTTTGCAATTACATCCACATCTAAAAATGTCTTTAGTCTGCTCACAGATCAGGAATTGGATAGAGAGAGAGAAGCTGAGTATAACATCACTGTGACTTGCTCTGATGAGGGACTTTCTTCACTCTCCACCAGCACTCTTCTTCATTTACACATATCAGATGTAAATGATAATGCTCCTGTTTTTGAGAGAAATTATTTTGAGGCCTATGTGGTGGAAAACAACACTCCAGGTCTCTCTATATTCACAGTGAAGGCCAGTGACACAGATTCCAATCAGAATGCTCGAGTTTCTTATATTTTAGAAGAGAGCTCTGTTAATGGATTTCCTGTTTCATCATATGTGTCAGTCAGTCCTGATAGTGGAGTCATTAATGCTTTGCGCTCTTTTGACTACGAGCAGTTAAAGAACTTCCATTTCTGTGTCAGAGCACAAGACGGAGGCTCCCCTCCTCTCAGTAGTAATGTGACAGTAAAAATTACAATCCAAGATCAGAATGACAATGCTCCTCAGGTTCTCTATCCAATACAGACTGGTGGCTCTGTGGTGGCTGAGATTGTGCCTCGTTCAGCAGATGTTGGATATCTGGTCACTAAAGTGATGGCTGTTGATGTGGACTCTGGTCAGAATGCCTGGCTCTCCTACAAACTCCAGAAAGCTACAGACAGAGCGCTGTTTGAAGTGGGAGCGCAGAATGGAGAGATACGAACTGTGCGTCAGGTCACTGACAAAGATGTTGTGAAACAAAAGCTCAGTGTAGTTGTGGAGGATAATGGACAACCATCTCGCTCAGCTGTAGTTAACATCAATGTAGCTGTAGCGGACACTTTCCCTGAAGTGCTCTCAGAGTTCACCGACTTTACACACACCAAACAATATAATGATGACCTCACCTTTTATTTAGTTTTAGCATTAGCTGCTGTTTCTTTTCTTTTCATCACAACGCTAGTAGTTATAATATCAGTAAAGATATGCAGGTGGAGACAATCACGTATTTTCTATCAGTCCAATCTTCCAGTTATTCCGTATTATCCACCTGGTTATGCAGACACAGGAGTCACTGGAACTCTGCCGCACATGTATAATTATGATGTTATGACGACTGACTCGAGGAAGAGTGACTGCAAATTTTCTACAATCGGAGGACAAAGTTTTTTAGTGACAGACCCAGCTGTTGTAGAGACTATGCAGCGTTCGATTAAAGAAAATATATTACGAGAAGATCCTGATTCTCCTGAAATGGTAAGAATTTATTATATAAATTATATATGTATTAACATTATAATATATTTAAGAATATATATATATTATTTATAATTATAAAATTGTTGTATGTAAGTCTGTAAGAAAACTTTAAATCTACAAATTAGGTCTTTTTTGTTTTATTGGTTTATAAGTCGTAAGGAATTCTCTTACCCTTGGTTTTGTGCTGTGAGTGGTGGTTTGAAAGACGTTTGTGTGTATGCAGCTGAGTGAGAGAGAAAAGTGTAGAGAATGTGATGAGAAAAATAAACCGTTAGATAATAATTACTTATATTCACATCCTGAATTGTGAGGAGTTTAGAATTTATGCTTGACATGCTGGGTTTAATCACTGGTTATTGGAGTGGATTGCTGGTTCAGGCTGGGTTTCTAGTTATTCTGGAGTTAACTGCTGGAAGACTTCAAGGATGAAGACATTCATTTGATTTGCAGTTTGTGTATCTGGTGAGCATTATATAGTGCCCAAATTAATGTAAAGACCAGAATTTCTTTGATTACAAGGACCAAGTCTGTGACCCTTTTAAGAGAATAAGAGGAAGAGTTCCTGGAGGCTTTCTCTTAAATGAGCATTATGTGTTAGGTCATTATGGGACCATTATTTCAGTTTTATTCTTCCCGTTTTGGAAAGTGAGTCTACCTTGTACTCTACAACATCTGACTTTTCTACATGGATATAAAAAAAAAAAAAAAGCTGTTGTGTGTGTATTCACAGCATGTCATATTTATTAATATACTGTATTAATATGTGCACACTTAAAGTTAGTTATACCTTGATCAGTAAGTATATCTAACCTTCCTCAGTAAGTACATCTAACTAGTCATCATGAGTTAGTTTAAATTTAAAAAGGGGGTTGATTGAACTTTAGAAAACGATTAGGAAGAACTACAGACCTGAATTTCAGTAAATTTTTCAAGGCCTTCACAATAAAAATCAAACACAGAGATTGCAAAAAAACTAAAAAAGACTGTAATTTTTTTTGCAGAAAAATATTTATTTGACAATTCTGCTATAAGCGACACATTTTCTGTCAACATGAACTGCAAAAATTGGACTCAGTTCTACTCCAGTCATCAAAATAAAATAAATAATTTAAAATAAATTATATATACGATTATTATTAAAATAAAAGACCAAAAGAGAAGCAATCTTGGAGCTCAGAGTTTCCACACATGCGCTACAGCAATCATTACAACTGTTGGAAAAAAAACTTGAAAGTCACAAAACCTTACATTAAAACTCAAAACTGACTTATGTTGTACTGTTATACAGCTACTAAACGAACAGGAACAAATCAGTACTTGCACTTTTAATTAGCCATATGAACTGCAGCTACTTAAACTTTAACAATTCATTTTTTAAGGACTGGACTCTTGCAGAGCCCTGGGGGTCAAGGGCAATAAACACTTTCTAAATAGTTTCAAAAGTGTATTTTAGTTCTTTAGGATAGCTTATGTTGATGACATAAATCAAGCCAAATAGGAGAGCAACAGCTGTAGGGAAGTCTTGCAAATTATCCAGCACAACTTGCTCCTCTAAAACCACAGACAGGCACCTTACAATTGATGGTGGTCACGTCATCTTTAACAACGGCCAGCTTTATCCCTTTTGTGTGAGTGTCTTCTTGGTCTGTGTCCTGCAGTGAAAAGCAGCATAAAGACAGGATTTTTATTTGATTGAGTTCTGCTGGACCACACATTTTCTTTATGTATTGTTTGAGATAGGTCACTCAAAATGTATGAATAATAAATGACTGATTCGGTCATTGTGGAGGAACTTGACTGGTCTGCAGAAAGCAAAGGCTTAATCTAAGATGAACACCTCTGGTGGGACTTTAAATGCAGACCTTAAGCCAAAAAAATCACCAAACACCAATGGCTTGTACTTACACTATATGGGCAAAAGTTTCGGGACACACCCCTCTTTAGAAGAGAAAAAGGCACTTCCAAAACTGTGGCAACAAGGATGAAAACATAATTCATGTATTTACAAATTGTATTTTCATCTCTGTTGCAACAATTTTGGAAGTGTCTAAAATGACTACCCATATATACAACACGTCTCTTTGTCTTCCTTTCTATTTCCAGATACCTTCCAGATCCCTTTCCAGATATTACCAAGTACCTTCCTAGCTGTCTCTCTTATCACTTCTGCAGTAATTCCCCAATCATCCAGCACCTCTTTACCACTAACAAGCCCCTGCCTGACCTCTTCTCTGAATCTCACACTACAGTCTTCCTTCTTTAGTTTCTACCATCTTATTCTCCTTTCCGTCCTCACTATCCTCATGTTCTTCTTCACTTCCAAAACCATCCTACAGACCGCCATCCAATTATTTCTTGCTACACTGTCCCCTACCAACACCTTACAGTCTCCAATCTCCTTCATGTTGCATTTCCTACATAGAACATACATAGTCCACCTGTGTGCGCCTTCCGCCGCTCTTATACATCACCCTATAATCCTCCTTCTTCTTAAAATAACTGTTCACCACTTCCATCCTTTCAGCAAAATCAACCACCATTGGCACTTCCACATTCCTCTCCTTAAAGCCATACCTAGCCATCACCTGTTTTCCCTTCACCTACATGCCCATTTAAATCTGACCCAATCAGCAATCTTTCATTCCTTCCATTTCTACCACTTCATCTAACTCACTCCAGAATCTTTTCTTCTCCTCCATCTCACAACCCAATTGTAATGCATAAGCACTGATGACATTTGTCATCACACCTTCAACTCCCAGCTTCAGGATCATCACCCTATCAGAAATTCTCTTCACCTCAACTACACTCTTACTGTACTCTTCCTTCAGAATTACCTCTACACCATTTTTCTTTCCATTCACACCATAATAGAACAGTTTAATCCCACCTGCAATGTTCCTGGCCTTACTCCCTTTCCACTCGGTCTCCTGATCACAGCTAACTCTTTCCCTTTACCAGTCTTTTAAAGTACCAACCCTAACCTCCACTCTCCTACACCTTTTCTTTTCATGCTGTCTGTGTAGACGTCTTCCTCCTTTCCTTCTCCTTCTTCGGCCAACAGTAGCCCAATTTCAGACGGTACCCTGTTGACTAACGATACCTGTGGCAGTAGTTGGTAATCCGGGCCTCGACCTATTCTGTGTGAAATTCTTTTTTGATATCCGCATATTTGATTTGGCACATGTTTTATGCTGGATGCCCTTTCCCCTGCAACCCTCCCCATTTATCCAGGCTTGGGACCAGTAATAAGAGTGCACTGGCTTGTGCAACCCTAATGTCTGGGTTTTTCGTATGCTTCTTTGATGACTTGAATACCAGACAATTATATTAACTTCATCCACAACACACAATCAATTTAAATACAGTTTATTGTAATAAGTTATTGTAAAGTTATTTTAGGAACAGAATTTAATTATTTACAAACCTCACAACCACATATTTTAAACACAGTAAAGCATAGAAAACATTTCTAATGGGGAAGTCCCTCTAGATTTAAATGTTGAAATAAACAAAACAACATTCTTTAGTGGTGCAGCCAAGTTTTGCACAGACCCAAAGACATGTCTCCAGAGTTGAAAAGGCATTGGTTATAGCTTTTTTTTATCTATTTTTTTTCTATTCTCAAAACAAGCACATTTGTCACTTTCATATATGATTTTATGTATGTAATAAAAAGTCACTTTATCAACATACTGTAATATTGACTAGGTTGATAGGTTAAGAAAATATTAATCTCAATTTCCAAACATTGTTTTGTTGTTTTCATTAAACAGCAGACATGTTGAGGCATGTATTGTGCCAAAACAGACATATTATTTTTCTTTGAATCACCATGCATGATTGGTGTGAAATGTTGAAACATGTTTCAACAGTTGTTCTGCTCTAAAATAGAATACAGTATGGATGCTTTTTGCACGATTATACAGTCAGTTAGCAGACATATTATTTGTTGTCATATTAATCATTCAGTCAAATTGATAAAATGATTGTAAAATAATTTGGTTATAATGCAGACATATTTTAGTTGAAAAGTGGAAAAGCTTACATAACGTCAACAGGGTTATTGGTAAGTTGTTTAGAAGCACAAAACGATGAGCAGGTATTAGTCAGTTGGTAAAGCATTGTTGTATCTTTTTTTTTTTGTGTGTGTGTGTGTGTGTGTGTTTCAAACGTTGCCTTATCATGTCTGAACACAATCCATTTCTTCCCTTCTCCAGCTTTCAGAAAAGCGATTGATGTTATACAGTAATGGATTGTAAAGAAAACACAATGAAATTGGAATACATTTTCTATAATAGTATATATAAGGTATAAGTACATTTTCAACTGTAAACCAATAATAATCAAAAAGAAATCGATTGAATTAAATAGTTGAACAATTTTATTAAATTATTTTCTTCTTAGAGTAAAGTTTGTTGGTATTATTTATAAACATACCGTTTGTTTCAACCTTATTTATTTATATATATATATATATATATTTTTGATGATAATAAAGATTGCAGATAGAAAAACTGATTGTATGGTGGTAGTGATGTGTAGTTCCTAATATTCTACTCAGAGGGCCGCTATATACCAAGGGCTGTATCACCCCCTGGCTCGCCCACAACGAGCAATCAAAGAAAGAAAACATTCCCCCTCGTTTTTGTGCACAGTCACATTCCTGCTGGATTATATTCGACATTCACAGAATATATTTTAGATAAATTCACTTATTTCCTTTATTCGGTGACCGTGATTACAAGAATTACAGCATGGCTATCGGATTGGGGGGCTTTCGGTATACAGACGCAGTGATGTGGCAGTCGTTATTGTTTTTCATCTTGCTTTCTTCTCGCTCCGCGCTCGGCCAAATCAGTTACACGATATCGGAGGAAATGCCGAAAGGATCGATGGTTGGAAATATTGCGCAGGATTTGGGATTAGATTTAAAACGACTAAAATCTGGAAAGGCGCGTGCATTTTTCGGTGATAACCCGGAATACATCGAGCTGAATAAAGACAGAGGTATGCTTCTTATAAAAGAAACAATAGATCGTGAGTTTCTGTGCGCTAAAGCAACGTTGTGTGCCTTACATCTCCAAATGATCCTTGAGAATCCGATAGAAATGTATACAATTACTGTAGAAGTCACGGATATTAATGATAATTCTCCACTTTTCCAAACGGAGGAAATTCGTTTTGAAATAAGCGAGGCAGCAATACCGGGGGCGAGATTCATGTTAGAAAGAGCAATGGATGCCGATGTCGGTATTAATGACCTTCAGAGCTACTCACTTAAACCAACAGACCATTTTGTTTTGGAATTAGAAAATCATGCAGATGGAGGTAAAAGTGTACAAATGATATTACAGAAACCACTCGACAGAGAAAAACAGGAAAAGCTTACATTGTTGTTAACGGCTATGGATGGAGGGGAACCAGCCCTGTCTGGTACTGTACAGATACACGTGAATGTATTAGATGTTAATGATAATGCTCCAGTCTTTATGCAAAAAGTCTATAAGGCATCAATAATTGAAAACTCACCCAAAGGCTCTAAATTGACAACAGTGAGTGCATCTGATGCTGATGAGGGAATAAATGGACAGGTGACTTATTACATTTCAAACACAGATAAAAATGTAAAAGATTTATTCATTATAAATCTAAATAGTGGCGAAATAACTCTGAATGGGCACATTGATTATGAAAAAACAACTCATTTTCAATTTGATATTCAAGCAAAGGACCAAGGAGGACTCTCAGATTCCTGTAAAATTATGATTGATGTTTTGGATATAAACGATAACAAACCAGCTATCACCATTCTCTCTATGTCTACTTCAATATCGGAAGAGTCTCCACCTGGCACAATTATTGCAATGATCAAAGTAAATGATCCTGATTCAGGTGCAAACGGACAAGTTCACTGCACTGTAAATGAACATATCCCATTTATCATCAATTCACCATCAAATAATTTCTTTAGCATGCTCACAGTTCATGAGTTGGATAGAGAGAGAGAAGCTGAGTATAACATCACTGTGACTTGCTCTGATGAGGGACTTCCATCACTATCCACCAGCACTTCTCTCCATTTACACATATCAGATGTAAATGACAATGCTCCTGTTTTTGAGAGAAATAATTACGAGGCCTATGTGGTGGAGAACAACACACCCGGTCTCTCTATATTTACAGTGAGGGCTAGCGACACAGATGCTAAACAGAATGCTCGAGTTTCTTATATTTTAGAAGAGAGCTCTTTCAATGGGGTTCCTGTATCATCATATATATCAGTCAGCGCTGATAGTGGAGTCATTAATGCTGTGCGCTCCTTTGACTATGAGCAGTTAAAAAACTTTCACTTCCGTGTCAAAGCCCAGGACGGAGGCTCCCCTCCACTCAGTAGTAACGTTACAGTAAGAATTATAATCCAAGATCAGAATGACAATGCTCCTCAGGTTCTTTATCCATTACAGACTGGTGGCTCTGTAGTGGCTGAGATTGTGCCTCGTTCAGCAGATGTTGGATATCTTGTCACTAAAGTGGTGGCTGTTGATGTAGACTCTGGTCAGAATGCCTGGCTCTCCTACAAACTCCAGAAAGTCACAGACAGAGCGCTGTTTGAAGTGGGAGTGCAGAATGGAGAGATACGAACTGTGCGTCAGGTCACTGACAAAGATGCTGTGAAACAAAAGCTCAGTGTAGTTGTGGAGGATAATGGACAACCATCTCGCTCAGCTGTAGTTAACATCAATGTAGCTGTAGCGGATACTTTTCCTGAAGTGATCTCAGAATTCACCGACTTTACACAGACCAAACAATATAATGATGACCTCACCTTTTATTTAGTTTTAGCATTAGCTGCTGTTTCTTTTCTCTTCATCACAACTCTAGTAGTTATAATATCAGTAAAGATCTACAGATGGAGACAATCGCAAATTTTTTATCAGTCCAATCTCCCAGTTATTCCGTACTTTCCAACTGGTTACGCAGACACAGGTGTTACTGGAACTCTGCCCCATGTGTATAATTATGATGCTTATATGACAACTGACTCGAGGAAGAGTGACTGCAAATATTCTACACTCAGAGGACAAAGTGTTTTAATGATGGACCCCAGTTTCACAGAAACTATGAAGGGCTTAACCAAAGAAAATATTCTTCTAGAAGATCCTGATTCACCTGAAATGGTAAGAGTTTGTTATTGTACATCATCAACTCGACACTCTTTATTACCAACAGTGTATAGAAACAACATATTTCCAGACAAGCTTTTCAAAAAAATCACTATGCATCACACTGTTAAATCACTTTTTACTTAATCGTGTATATAGTTGAAATATATTATTAATTTTAAATGATTATTAATTTATTTATTGCCCAATTTCAAGTTACATTTTGTTGTAAACTGAAGTGTTAACATACCTACGTTACTAGTTTTGGATGAAACATTTCAACATTTCTCATTGCATTTGTTTATTATACTATATGGAGGCATATGGTAGGATAAAGGCTGTGTATGTATATATAAATATATGCTATAAATTAATTTAGTATAACATTGAAAGATTGGAAATTCTATCTTTTATCATGTTTTTTTTCTGACAGATACCAGTATCAAACGTGCACATTTTGATTTTAGTTCATGTTTGTTTATTTTTGTAATTTATACACTGGTTAATAGCAAAATGTGAGAAAAAAAAAAGTAGAAAGAAGGCTAAAACAAAAAAGAAGTATGATAGGATTCAGATTCGGTCTTATGGAGAATTAATCCTGATTCTCCTAGCATACTAATTATTTTTAATACGAAAAGAAAGTTGCAATTTCCAATTTCATTTCGCAAACCGTTCAGAAAGATTTGATCTGCAATTCTGGATTTTGACTCAAAGGGCCGCTGTGTACCATGGAAGCTTCGATTTCGAGCTTTAATGCCTCACACCCAACCACGGCAACTCAGACGAGAGAGAAAGGAAGGATTTTTTTCGCTTTGTATTGACGTGTCCGCCGTGGAAAAAGATTCTAAATGTTTAAAACGGATTGGAAGCAGCATTGCGGTAGATTTACACTCGTATACGGAAATTAAATCTGGATGGCTCTGTTATTTCTGCGGATCTCTTGCGTCGCGGAGAAAATGGCACTGATGTGGCACGCGGTATTGTTTTTCATCTTTCTTTCTTCTCGCTTCGCGCTCGCACAGATCAGCTATTCCATACCGGAGGAAATGCCAAAAGGATCGATGGTTGGAAATGTTGCTCAAGATTTGGGTTTGGATTTTAAAAGACTGATTTCAGGGAAAGGACGCGTTCATACGGTGGACAGCACGGAATACATTGCGCTGGATAAAGAGAGAGGAATGCTTTATATAAAAGAAAAAATAGATCGAGAGTCGCTTTGCGCAACAAAGACTCCATGTGCTCTACATATTCGAATGACACTTGAAAACCCGATGGAATTGTATACAATTACTGTAGAAATAACAGACATTAATGATAATGCGCCATTTTTCCAGACAGAGGAAATCAGAATTGAAATAAGCGAGGCGGCTCTACCGGGAGCGAGATTCATGTTAGAGAGGGCAATGGATGCTGACGTCGGTATAAATGGACTTCAGAGCTACTCACTTAAACCAACAGATCATTTCGCTTTAGAACTGGAATCTAATGCAGACGGTGTTAAAAATGTCGAAATGATTTTACAAAAACAACTTGACAGAGAAAAACAGGAAAGGCTTACATTAATATTAACTGCTATGGATGGAGGTGAATCGGTTTTGTCTGGTACTGTGCAGATACATATTGCAATTCTAGATGCTAATGATAATGCTCCTGTTTTTAGGCAAAAAATATATAAAGTCTTAGTAAACGAAAACTCACCTAAAGGTACTAAATTGGCAAAAGTGACCGCATCTGATGCAGATGAAGGAACAAACGGACAGGTGACTTATTACATTTCAAACAAAGAAAAAGCTGTGAAGGATATGTTTCACATAAATGAAAATGATGGTGAAATTACACTAAATGGTCAAATTGATTATGAAACTAAAAGCCATTATCAACTTGACGTTCAAGCCAGGGACCAAGGCGGTCTGTCAGACTCATGTAAAATTAGTATTGACGTCTTGGACATAAACGACAATAAGCCAACTCTGACTATTTTATCTATGGCAAGTTCTATAACAGAAAATTCTCTTATAGGAAATATAGTTGCAATGATCAATGTAAATGACCCAGATTCAGAAGTAAATGGACAAGTTCATTGCAAAATCAACGATAACATTCCATTTTCTATCACATCTCCATCTAACAATGTTTTTACCCTGCACACAGATCAGGAGCTGGATAGAGAGAGAGAAGCTGAGTACAATATTAGTGTGACTTGCTCTGATGAGGGACTTCCTTCACTCTCTAGCAGCACCTCTCTCCATTTACACATATCAGATGTAAATGATAATGCTCCTGTTTTTGAGAGAAATAATTACGAGGCCTATGTGGTGGAGAACAACAAACCAGGGCTCTCTGTATTCAGTGTAAAGGCCAGCGATGCAGACTCCAACCAGAATGCTCGGATTTCTTATATTTTAGAAGAAAGCTCTGTCAATGGAGTTCCTGTTTCATCATATGTGTCAGTCAGTCCTGATAGTGGAGTCATTAATGCTTTGTGCTCTTTCGACTTTGAGCAGTTAAAGAACTTCCATTTCCGTATCAGAGCGCAGGACGGAGGCTCCCCTCCTCTCAGTGGTAACGTGACAGTAAAAATTACAATCCAAGACCAGAATGACAATGCTCCTCAGGTTCTCTACCCAGTACAGACTGGTGGCTCGGTGGTGGCTGAGATTGTGCCTCGTTCAGCAGATGTTGGATATCTGGTCACTAAAGTAGTGGCTGTTGATGTGGACTCTGGTCAGAATGCCTGGCTCTCCTACAAACTCCAGAAAGCTACAGACAGAGCGCTGTTTGAAGTGGGAGCGCAGAATGGAGAGATACGAACTGTGCGTCAGGTCACTGACAAAGATCCTGTGAAACAAAAGCTCACTGTAGTTGTGGAAGATAATGGACAACCATCTCGCTCAGCTGTAGTTAATATCAATGTAGCTGTAGCGGACACTTTCCCTGAAGTGCTCTCAGAATTTACTGACTTTACACAGACCAAACAATATAATGATGACCTCACCTTTTATTTAGTTTTAGCATTAGCTGCTGTTTCTTTCCTCTTCATCACAACTCTAGTAGTTATAATATCAGTAAAGATCTACAGGTGGAGACAGTCACGCATCTTTTATCAGTCCAATCTCCCAGTTATTCCGTATTATCCACCTGGTTACGCAGACACAGGAGTCACTGGAACTTTGCCAAACATGTATAATTATGATATTTGCATGACAACTGACTCGCGGAAGAGTGGCTGCAAATATTCTACACTCGGAGCGCAAAGTGTTTTAGTGATGGAGCCGAGTTTCACAGAAACTATGCAGCACATGACGAAGGAAAAGAATATTCTGAATGATGCTGATTCTCCAGAGTTGGTAAGGGATGATTTCAGTTTTGATACTTTAGTTAAATATTAAAATAGTTAACAACGGGCAATTCCCCAAACTCCACCCCAAACTCCTTTTTTTTAAATGTATATTTTATATTTGACAGTATCATGTGTTTGGATCCTTTGAAAGTAATTATGGCAAAGATTCATCTGTATCTTAAAAACTTAAAACAATGTGTGTCCAGCACTTTACGACAGGGAAAGAATTTTAGGAATGTGGTCATTTGTGGTTGATTTAAACAGTAAACGATTTTAAATTAGTTTATCAATTTAAAATCTGACTTGTCTTTAAATAAACAATAATCTTTACAACCTGCTGATACAATGTAATAGTTAATATTTTAATAGTTTGAATACTAGAATTATTATAAACTGGCACACAACATTATAAAGTATTGAAGGTGTGAATATTAAAACCCTTTTGTACAGTTGCTATATATATATAAACAAAACACAATAGCATAAAAATGGCATAAATAATTATATATATATATATACACTCCATCTATGAGATTATTGGCAAGTAACCGCATGGACTATGTTATATTTTTTGTCAATTTCTTATAGCTATTAGTAGTAAAATATTTTCAGGACCATTTGTTCAGGACAGCGACCAAATTCACTATACTGAACTCATTGTTTATTAGCGCTTTTGACTTTCCACATATATGTAGAGGAAGTTTGAAAGACAACACATAACTTATTATTGACACCAATAAGCAGGGTTTTTTTTCCCCCGAAGTAGTTTGATTGTAGCAATTTTACACAGATGTTTTTCCTTAAAAAAGTATTTTCTAAATTGCGTCAAAATCATAAAAAAGCCGAATGGAATGTGTAATACTTGGTTTTGTCTCAAAGGGCCGCTATTTATCAAGAAAGCTTGAATGTCTTGCGGTTCTTTTCCATTCCCACCCCTAAAGCAAACCTCGGATCAGCGATAGACAATCTTTGCTATTGGATAGTATGTGAGCACGCGCTGTTTAACATTACCTTGTAAAAAGACGTTTCCAAAAACGGAACGTGAATTTCAAAGGGTGTTTACGGATATCAAAGATTTTAAAACGGAATAAGGATTGTATTTTTCCAGGATCTTCTGAACCGCTGAAAAAAATGGCAGACGAAGTGGTGTGGCACACGGTATTGTTTTTCATCGTCCTTTCTTTTCGCTCCGCGTTCGCGCAGGTTAGTTACTCCATACCGGAGGAAATGGCAAAAGGCTCGATTGTTGGAAATATTGCTCAGGATTTGGGTTTGGATGTAAAAAGATTAAAATCTGGGAAAGCGCGCATTTATAGTGTGGACAGCACGGAATATATCGAACTGAACAGAGAGAGGGGCTCGCTTCTCATTAAAGAAAAAATAGACCGTGAGTCTCTTTGTGCAAAAAAGACTCCGTGTGCTTTACATCTACAGATGATTGTAGATAACCCAATGGAACGGTACACAATAACAGTGGAAATCACGGATATAAATGATAATGCGCCATTTTTTAAGAAGGAGGAGATTCGTTTTGAAATAAACGAGGCGGCTGTACCGGGAGCGAGATTCATGTTAGAGAGAGCAATGGATGCTGATGTCGGTATTAACGGACTTCAGAGCTACTCACTTAAACCTACAGATCATTTTGTTTTAGATTCACAAAATAAAGCAGGTGCTGGCAAAAGCGTCGAAATGATTTTACAAAAACCTCTCGACAGAGAAAAACAAGAAAAGCTTACTTTATTGTTAACAGCTATGGATGGAGGTGAACCAGTTTTGTCTGGTACTGTACAAATACACATTACTGTTTTAGATTTTAATGATAACGCTCCTGTCTTTAAACAAAAAGTCTATAAAGCCTCAGTGTTTGAAAACTCACCAAAAGGTACTAAACTGGCAAAAGTGAGCGCATCTGATGCAGACGAAGGAATGAATGGAGAGGTGATTTATTATATTTCAAACAACGACGAGGATGTGAAAGAAATATTTATGATACAAGAAAAGAGCGGCGAAATAACCTTAAGTGGACAGCTTGACTTTGAGAAAACAAACCATTATGAAGTTGATGTGCAAGCCAGGGATCAAGGAGGTTTGTCAGACTCGTGTAAGGTAATTATTGATGTGTTGGATCTAAACGATAATAAACCGACTATCACTGTTTTGTCAATGGTCAGTTCTATATCAGAGGAGCGACCTTCTGGGACCGTTGTAGCAATGATCAACTTAAATGATCCGGATTCAGGTGCAAATGGACAGGTTAGCTGCACTATAAATGAAAATATTCCATTTACAATAATATCGTCATCAAACAATTTCTTTAGTCTGCTTACAGATCAGAAGCTGGATAGAGAACAAGAAGCTGAGTATAATATTACTGTGACTTGTTCTGATGAGGGACTTCCCTCACTCTCCAGCAGCACTTCTCTCCATTTACACATATCAGATGTAAATGACAATGCACCAGTTTTTGAGAGAAATAAGTACGAGGCCTTTGTCGTGGAAAACAACACACCAGGTCTTTCTATATTTACTGTGAAGGCCAGCGACACAGACTCCAACCAGAATGCTCGAGTTTCGTATATTTTAGAAGAGAGCTTCGTTAATGGAGTTCCCGTATCATCATATGTGTCAGTCAGTGCTGATAGTGGAGTCATTAATGCTGTGCGTTCTTTTGACTTCGAACAGTTAAAAAACTTTCATTTCTGCATCAGAGCGCAGGACGGAGGCTCCCCTCCTCTCAGTGGTAACGTGACAGTAAAAATTATAATCCAAGATCAGAATGACAATGCTCCTCAAGTTCTCTACCCAGTACAGACTGGTGGCTCTGTAGTGGCTGAGATTGTGCCTCGTTCAGCAGATGTTGGATATCTGGTCACTAAAGTGGTGGCTGTTGATGTGGACTCTGGACAGAATGCCTGGCTCTCTTACAAACTTCAGAAAGCTACAGACAGAGCGCTGTTTGAAGTGGGAGCGCAGAATGGAGAGATACGAACTGTGCGTCAGGTCACTGACAAAGATGCTGTAAAACAAAAGCTCACTGTAGTTGTGGAGGATAATGGACAACCATCTCGCTCAGCTTTAGTTAACATCAATGTAGCTGTAGCGGACACTTTTCCTGAAGTGCTCTCAGAATTCACCGACTTTACACAGACCAAACAATATAATGATGACCTCACCTTTTACTTAGTTTTAGCATTAGCTGCTGTTTCTTTCCTCTTCATCACAACTCTAGTAGTTATAATATCAGTAAAGATCTACAGGTGGAAACAATCACGCATTTTGTATCAGTCCAATCTTCCAGTAATTCCATACTACACACCTGGTTATGCAGACACAGGACTTACTGGAACTCTGCCGCACTTGTACAAATATGATGGTTGCATGACGACTGACTCACGGAAGAGTGACTGTAAATATTCTACATTTGGAGGACAAAGTGTTTTAGTGATGGAGCCGAGTTTTACAGAAACTATACAGCGGGAGATGAGGGAAAATATTCTTCTAGAGGATCCTGTTTCACCCGAAATGGTAAGGGTTTGCTTTCATACACTAAAGTCTAATGATTATCCATTGTGTAATCACTGGTAAAACATAACTCGCAACAGTAAATTTTCCATTGTTATTTTAAACTGAAATATTTATTTTGCTCAATGCCCTGTTTGGAAACAGTCTAATGCCTATATATAAACACTGTTAATTAAAAACTGCTACAATGCAAGCAAATCTTTACTGGTTTGATTTTATTCAAAGCATTTTGTTCTCGGAAGAGACAAGAGATCTCGCTATATCTATCTGAGGTTTTGGTTTTCTCTAAATAATTGTTTTAAATAATATTTCTTTAATGTATTTGTTCTATTTTTATGGACACACAAGGTTCATTAAATCACGAAATACAACAAGCAAAAACAAACCAACAATCATAAAACAAAAGTGTGGGTGGGGGAGGGAGGGGCAATAATCCACATCATCACATTTTTACACACTTTACATACGCCAGTGGTTCCACATACTACAGAATAATGTGACAGAGCTTAGTGCAGGGTTTGTAAGTGTTGAAATCATACCGTTAACAGTATCTGATTAATATCCTTTTGAGGCAGCATAGCATGGTTGTGCACTTGGACTCCTCAATTTACCTATATGGGAAATTGTTTGAAACTGAAAAAATTTATTCATCATGAGATAATGTTCTTATTTTAATGCCAATAAAGTTCAAACGCTCATCTTCCACTATCACCTTTCCATCAGCTACTTTGTAGATAAAAATCCCAGATTTCATTCATGGGTAAAAAGCACCTGTTGCAAGTTTCCGCTATTATCTCTCTCTCTCTCTCTCTCTCTCTCTCTCTCTCTCTCTATATATATATATATATATATATATGAATGAAATGTTGAAAGTAATATCACTTTTTAATAAATCAGCAAGAGAGATAGTGTTATGCACACTTATTGTCGATTATCTCCTACATACCATGAACACTGACCAGCAGTGAGAAGTAAAAGTTTATTGAAAAGTTTAAATAACAGCTAATATTCATTGTTTTTTTACCCGGTCATCAACTAGAACTCCACTCTAAATCATACAGATATACAATTGTTCGTTACGATTACACTTAGGTGAATAATAATGGGTCTTTATGTAAATAGTGGTATTATAGTGGATAGTGTTGATAGTGGTCTGTAGGATGGCTTTAGAGGTGAAGAAGAAGAGGAGGAGAGAGAGAACTGAATGAAGAATAAGATGTGGAAAACTGAAAGAGGAAGACTGAAGAGTAAAGTTCAGGGGTAGAGGTCAGACAGGGGCTTGTTGGTGGTGAAGAAGTGCTGGAGGATTGGGCAACTATTGCAGAAGAGATAAAGGAGATGTGTAAACAGTGAGCTCCCATGTCACCTTTATATGGATGATCTTTACATTGTCTTCCTTTATTATTTTCTCTTGAATTAGTGTCTTTTAAATTCCAGTGATCAGGATTCTACTTTGCATAATTAAAAAAGAATTATATATTTTTTTAATCTATGAAATAGTATGAAATACGTTGAAGGAAGAATGGTGTGAATATTAAAACTCCTTAAAAGAGTTGTAACCATGATTTATGGCATTGTGTCTTGTTTGGAAATACACTATCTATGAGAAGTGTTCCAAATAGTTGCATGGCCTATGTTATATTTTAGAATTTTTTTTAATTGTTTGCTATTAATTAGATGTTATCAGAACCATTTGTTCTGGACAGCGACAGAACTCAACATTTTAAACTCCGTCTCTATTTCCGCGTTTGACTTTCTACAAATAAAGGTTGTCTGGAAGAAAATAGTTAAATTAGAACCAAATCTCATAAGCACTAGTTTTTAATTTCAGTTCGGGGGATAGTTCCTGATATGGATCTAAAATGTTCAGGTCAGGTTTGCTTTAAGTGAAATAAAATAATTATTGATTTTTCGCGTTTATAATGAGTTTACCAATTTCGTGAAAATAATAAAAAATCAGTGTGTAATTTTCCATTTTGACTCAAAGGGCCGCTGTTTATCAAGGAAGCTTGAATGTCGTGCGTTTACTGTATGTCCCATTCTCACCACTAAAGCAAACCTCAGATCAGAGACAGAAAAGCTTTGCTGAACGATCTCATTTGAGCACGCGGTGTTCAACGTTTTCTCTAAAAAGACGTTTCTAAAAACAGATTGGAATTTTCAGAGAAGGTGTGTGGACATCGAAGAAGTTAAAACGGAATAAGGATTATATTTCTGGAAGATTTAAACCGCTGAAAAATGAAAGACACGGTGATGTGGCACACGGTATTGTTTTTCATCGTCCTTTCTTTTCGCTCCGCGTTCGCGCAGGTCAGTTACTCCATACCGGAGGAAATGGCAAAAGGCTCGATTGTTGGAAATATTGCTCAGGATTTGGGTTTGGATGTAAAAAGATTGAAATCTGGGAAAGCGCGCATTTATAGTGTGGACAGCACGGAATATATCGAACTGAACAGAGAGAGGGGCTCGCTTCTCATTAAAGAAAAAATAGACCGGGAATCTCTTTGTGCAAAAAAGACTCCGTGTGCTTTACATCTACAGATGATTTTAGATAACCCAATGGAACGGTACACAATAACTGTCGAAATCACGGATATAAATGATAATGGTCCTCGTTTTACGATGGAGGAAATCAGGATTGAAGTAAGCGAGGCGGCTGTACCGGGAGCGAGATTCATTTTAGAGAGAGCAATGGATGCTGACGTCGGTGCCAACGGACTTCAGAGCTACTCACTTAAACCTACAGATCATTTTATGTTAGATTCACAAAATCAGGCAGACAGAGATAAAAGCCTTGAAATGATTTTACAAAAACCTCTCGATAGAGAAACACAGGAAACGTTTACTTTGTTATTAACAGCCATGGACGGAGGTGAAACGGTTCTGACTGCTACTTTGCAGATACACATTATTGTTCTAGATGCTAATGATAACGCTCCTGTCTTCACACAAAAATTGTACAGAGCATCAATTACAGAAAATGCACCTAAAGGGACTAAATTAATTACAGTGAGCGCCTCTGATGCAGATGAAGGAACTAATGGAAGGGTAACATACTTTACCTCAAAAACTGTGGATCGATTATCAGATTTGTTTGTTGTAGATCAGTCTAGTGGTGACATATTTTTAAATGGACAGATTGACTTTGAAAAATTGAACAATTATCAACTCGAAATTCAAGGTAAAGATCAGGGGGGACTATCTGACTCGTGTAAGGTAGTTATTGACGTGTTGGACACTAACGATAATACCCCATCCATTAACATTCTTTCTATGTCTAACACTATTTCGGAAGAGTCAAAAGCAGGCACTGTTGTTGCAATGATCAATGTAAATGATCCAGATTCAGGTGAAAATGGAAATGTACAGTGTGGTATTTCTGAAAATATTCCCTTTACTATTACATCTTCATCTAATAATTTCTTTACTCTTCTCACAGATGAGGAGTTAGATAGAGAGAGTAAATTTGAATATTACATCAGTGTGACTTGCTCTGATGAGGGACTTCCCTCACTCTCTAGCAGCACTTCTCTCCATTTACACATATCAGATATAAATGATAATGCGCCAGTTTTTGAGAAAAGTAATTACGAGGCCTATGTGGTAGAGAACAACACACCAGGTTTCTCTTTATTCACAGTGAAGGCCAGTGATGCAGACTCCAACCAGAATTCTCGGATTTCTTATATTTTAGAAGAGAGCTCTGTCAATGGAGTTCCTGTATCATCATATGTATCAGTCAGTGCTGATAGTGGAATTATAATTGCCTTGCGGTCTTTCGACTATGAGCAGTTAAAGAACTTCCATTTCCATGTCAGAGCGCAGGACGGAGGCTCCCCTCCCCTCAGTAGTAATGTCACAGTAAGAATTATAATCCAAGATCAGAATGACAATGCTCCTCAGGTTCTATATCCAGTACAGACTGGTGGCTCGGTGGTGGCTGAGATTGTGCCTCGTTCAGCAGATGTTGGATATCTGGTCACTAAAGTGGTGGCTGTTGATGTGGACTCTGGACAGAATGCCTGGCTCTCCTACAAACTCCAGAAAGTCACAGACAGAGCGCTGTTTGAAGTGGGAGCGCAGAATGGAGAGATACGAACTGTGCGTCAGGTCACTGACAAAGATGCTGTAAAACAAAAGCTCACTGTAGTTGTGGAGGATAATGGACAACCATCTCGCTCAGCTGTAGTTAACATCAATGTAGCTGTAGCGGATACTTTCCCTGAAGTGCTCTCAGAATTCACAGACTTTACGCACACCAAACAATATAATGATGACCTCACCTTTTATTTAGTTTTAGCATTAGCTGCTGTTTCTTTCCTCTTCATCACAACTCTAGTAGTTATAATATCAGTAAAGATCTACAGGTGGAGACAATCACGCATCTTTTATCAGTCCAATCTCCCAGTTATTCCGTACTATCCTCCTGGTTACGCAGACACAGGAGTCACTGGAACTCTGCCACACGTGTATAATTATGATGTTTGTATGACGACTGACTCGAGGAAGAGTGACTGCAAATATTCTACACTTGGAAGACAAAGCGTTTTAAATTTGGAGCCGAGTTTCACAGAAACTATGCATCGCATAATGAAGGAAAATAGTATTATGAATGATGCTGATTCTTCAGAAGTGGTAAGAGATGATTTTAGTTTTGATACTCTAGTTAAACATTAACATAGTGAACAATGCACTTACCCAAACACTTTTTTCATATTTTACATTTGACAGTATCTTGACTGTTGATCCTTTAAATTTCATCACGGCATAGATTGTTCCATTTGTTAAAAACTGAAAACTCTCTTTTTGTGTGTGTGTGTGTGTGTGTGTGGTTGTGTGTGTGTGTGTGTGTGTGTGTCTATGAACAGCACTTTACGACAGCTAGAAAATTTCAATAATTGATTTAAATAATACTGTTTTAAATCAGTTTAATAAACTCAGACTGTCTACAAATAAAAAAAAATAACAACCAGTTTATAAAATTTAAACAGTTAAACTTTTATAATCATTGTAAAATGGAACATAAATGTATGTAGTATGAAATGTGTGAATTTGTTATGTGTTAATATGCTTTTTGGCATTGTGTATTGTTTCTAAATACACTGTATCTATGAGATTATTTGCTAAATAGTCGCATGGTCTATGTAATATTATAGGCACTTTTAATGACTATTATTAGATAAATAGGTTCAGAACCATTTGTTCTGGACAGCGACTCAATATTAAAATGAACTCATTGTGTATTTTCACTTTTGACTTCCTACAACAATGTAGAGGTGTTTGAAAGAGAACAGTTCACTTAACACTGACACCGACAAGCACGTGTTTTTAATTGAAGGTATTTTTACCGTTGCAACTTTTACATAGACATTAATTCTGCGATATATATATATATAAGATACTGCATCATTCCAGAGAAATCAGTCACCCCAAAACAACTATGGTATAATATTATAGCAGCTTATTATGATAGTGCTGCAGAAGCAAAGTGTGTCCGAAATAAAACATAACTTCTTTATTGTATTTGTTCAACAGCATGTATTTTTCTGACATTTAATGCAATGGAGGTGGATGAAAAGCAGCCAAGGCTAAAGTTTTAAGGTCTGAGCTTACCTCCACCACATGTTTAGAAAAAGTCAATGAAATGGAGAAACTAAATTGTATATATATATATATATATATATATAGTTTGTTTGTTTGTTTTTTCCCCTTTAAATAGGGTTGTCCCAATTGCGTAAAAAATCCTAATAAATCGCGTGCAATTCTTAGTTTTGTCTCAAAGGGCCGCTATTTATCAAGAAAGCTTGAATGTCTTGCGGTTCTTTTCCATTCCCACCCCTAAAGCAAACCTCGGATTAGAGACATCAAATCTTTGCTGTTGAAAATTATTTGCGCACGCGGTGTTTAATGTTGCCTTGTGAAAAAGACGTTTCCAAAAACAAAACGTGATTTTCAGCCGAAGTGTACGGATATTACAAACTTTCAGAAGGAATAAGGATTGTATTTCTGGAGGATCTTCTGAAACGCTGAAAAATGGCAGACGCAGTGCTGTGGTACTGGGTATTGTTTTTCATCGTCCTTTCTTTTCGCTCCGCGCTCGCGCAGGTCAGTTACTCCATACCGGAGGAAATGGCAAAAGGCTCGATTGTTGGAAATATTGCTCAGGATTTGGGTTTGGATGTAAAAAGATTAAAATCTGGGAAAGCGCGCATTTATAGTGTGGACAGCACGGAATATATAGGACTGAACAGAGAGAGGGGCTCGCTTCTCATTAAAGAAAAAATAGACCGAGAATCTCTTTGTGCAAAAAAGACTCCGTGTGCTTTACATCTACAGATGATTTTAGATAACCCAATGGAACGGTACACAATAACTGTCGAAATCACGGATATAAATGATAATGCGCCATTTTTTAAGGAGGAGGAGATTAGATTTGAAATAAACGAGGCGGCTGTACCGGGAGCGAGATTCATGTTAGAGAGAGCAATGGATGCTGATGTCGGTATTAACGGACTTCAGAGCTACTCACTTAAACCTACAGATCATTTTGTGTTAGATTCACAAAATAAAGCAGGTGCTGGCAAAAGCGTCGAAATGATTTTACAGAAACCTCTCGACAGAGAAAAACAAGAAAAGCTTACTCTATTATTAACAGCCATGGATGGAGGTGAACCAGTTTTGTCTGGTACTGTACAAATACACATTACTGTTCTAGATGTTAATGATAACGCTCCTGTCTTTAAACAAAAAGTTTATAAAGCCTCAGTGTTTGAAAACTCACCAAAAGGTACTAAACTGGCAAAAGTGAGCGCATCTGATGCAGACGAAGGAACGAATGGAGAGGTGATTTATTATATCTCAAACAACGACGAGAATGTGAAAGAAATATTTATTATACAAGCAAATGACGGCGAAATAACTTTAAGTGGACAGGTTGACTTTGAGAAAACAAACCATTATGAAGTTGATGTGCAAGCCAGGGATCAAGGAGGTTTGTCAGACTCATGTAAAGTAATTATTGATGTGTTGGATATAAACGATAATAAACCGACTATCACTGTTTTGTCTATGGCCAGTTCTATATCAGAGGAGCAACCATCTGGGACCATTGTAGCAATGATCAACTTAAATGATGCAGATTCAGGTGCAAACGGACAGGTTCACTGTACTATTGATGAAAATATTCCATTTACAATAATATCTTCATCAAACAATTTCTTTAGTCTGCTCACAAATCAGGAGCTGGATAGAGAACAAGAAGCTGCATATAACATCACTGTGACTTGCTCTGATAAGGGACTTCCCTCACTCTCCAGCAGCACTTCTCTCCATTTACACATATCAGATGTAAATGACAATGCACCAGTTTTTGAGATAAATAAGTACGAGGCCTATGTGGTGGAGAACAACACACCAGGTCTTTCTATATTCACAGTGAAGGCCAGTGATGCAGACTTCATCCAGAATTCTCGGATTTCTTATATTTTAGAAGAGAGCTCTGTAAATGGAGTTCCTGTTTCATCATATGTGTCAGTCAGTCCTGATAGTGGAGTCATTAATGCTTTGCGCTCTTTTGACTATGAGCAGTTAAAGAACTTTTATTTCTGCATCAGAGCACAAGACGGAGGCTCCCCTCCACTCAGTAGTAATGTGACAGTAAAAATTATAATCCAAGATCAGAATGACAATGCTCCTCAGGTTCTCTACCCAGTACAGACTGGTGGCTCTGTGGTGGCTGAGATTGTGCCTCGTTCAGCAGATGTTGGATATCTTGTCACTAAAGTGGTGGCTGTTGATGTAGACTCTGGTCAGAATGCCTGGCTCTCCTACAAACTCCAGAAAGCCACAGACAGAGCGCTGTTTGAAGTGGGAGCGCAAAATGGAGAGATACGAACTGTGCGTCAGGTCACTGACAAAGATGCTGTGAAACAAAAGCTCATCGTAGTTGTGGAGGATAATGGACAACCATCTCGCTCAGCTGTAGTTAACATCAATGTAGCTGTAGCGGACACTTTCCCTGAAGTTCTCTCAGAATTCACAGACTTTACGCACACCAAACAATATAATGATGATCTTACCTTCTATTTAGTTTTAGCATTAGCTGCTGTTTCTTTCCTCTTCATCACAACTCTAGTAGTTATAATATCAGTAAAGATCTACAGGTGGAGACAATCACGCAGCTTTTATCAGTCCAATCTTCCAGTAATTCCATACTATCCACCCGGTTACGCAGACACAGGACTTACTGGAACTCTGCCGCACTTGTATAATTATGATGTTTGTATGACGACTGACTCGAGGAAGAGTGACTGTAAATATTCTACACTTGGACAACAAAGTGTTTTAGTGATGGACCCAAGTTTTACTGAAACTGTGCAGCGGGAGATAAAGGAAAATATTCTTCTAGAGGATCCTCTTTCGTCTGAAATGGTAAGGGTTTGTTGTAATACACTGTGATCTTGTGATAATCCGTTGCATAAGACTGGAAAAAGAAAATTCAGAAGGATGAATTTTCCATTATCATTTTTTTCACTGAAATAGATTTTGCCCAGTACCCTGTTTGGAAACATTTTAATATGTGTAAATATAAACAGTGTCCATGAAAATCTCTCTCATTATACAAGAAAAATGTTTTAATCAAGCAAATCTGTACTGGCTAGTTTTTTCAACGCCTTTTTTTTCCCAAGAGTCAAGAGATCTTGCTATGCATATTTGAGTGTTTGTTTTTGTTTTTAAAGTGTAAGTAACAGTGCACATGTGAAATGGTGTACCACACACTGTTGATTATCTTGTACATACCATGGATACTGACCAGCAGTGAGAAGTAAAAGATGACTTAAGCTCATATTCATTGATTTATTTTTAAACAAGTTGTTGGATCTGGAATTCCGCTCTAAATCATACAAAGATACAATTGTGCGTTAAGAACGGAAAAAGGAAAAATGCTGACGCTATTTACTGCTATTCTGTGAGGTGAATTTGAAATCTGATTAGTTAATGAAACAGACTGATTTCCAATTGAGACTATGGTAAAAATGTTATCAGTACTGAATTTGAAGGCCCTGTGCAGATTAGATTGACATCCCAGCACATAGAGGCTGAAATCTGGTTGAACAAAAAATCTAATGTCCCCATACATGTACTGCAAACAGTGCAGCTAAGAGAAACGCTACAAAATGAAGAGTATAAATTGTTGGGAATAAATTAATAAAATTTCATGGAACAAATAATAGAATTAGGTTGTAAATGTAGGTCAGTGCTTCTGATGGTGTTTAGTCCAGCAGAGAAGGCTTTGCTGGCCCTGACGGCCAACCTTTATGTGTCTATATATACACAAACGCAGTATATACAGTATATACTGTAATACAATTGGCTCAAACCGACCTTGTTGTCATTATCTGTTGATGTGGACTCTGGACAAAATGCTTGGCTCTCCTAAAAACTGCAGAATGCAGAGATTCGAACTGTGCACCAGATCAATGACAAAGATACTGTGAAACAAAAGCTTACTGTATTCGTGGAAGATAACTGTAAACCATCTCATTCAGCTGTTGTTAACATCAATGTAGCTGGAGCGGACACTTTCCCTGAAGTGCTCTCAGAATCCACAGACTTTACGCACAGCAAACAAGATAATGATGATCTTACCTTTTATTTAGTTTTAGTATTAGCTGTTGTTTCTTTTCATCACAATGCTAGTAGTTATAATATCACTAAAGATCTACAGATGGAGACAATCACGCATTTTCTATCAGTTCAATTTCCCAGTTATTCCGTATTATCCATCCGGTTACGCAGACACAGGAGTTACTGGAACTCTGCCACACGTGTATAATTATGATGTTTGTATGACGATTGATTTGAGGAAGAGTGATTGCAAATATTCTACACTCGGAAGACAAAGTATTTTAAATTTGGAGCCGAGTTTCACAGAAACTATGTATCGCATAATAAAGGAAAATAGTATTATGAATGATGCTGATTCTTCAGAAGTGGTAAGAGATGATTTTAGTTTTGATACTCTAGTTAAACATTTTTTTAACATAATGAAAATTTGTGTCAGGGTACATTTTTCCAATTTGTATTGTAGGAAAATATTACATCGGTGTGTAATTCTTGATTTTGACTCAAAGGGCCGCTGTTTGTTAAGGAAACTTGGATTTTGCGCGTTTTTATCTACTAAACACGCCGACAGCACAGCTCAGATGTAACAGAAAGACTTTGCTGTAGAATAGTATTGGAGCAGGAGGCGTTCAACATCAGGCATTTCCGAAAACAGAACGTAAATTTCAGAGGATGTGTACGGATCTCAAAGATTTTAAAACTGAATAAGGATTTAATTTTTTGGAGGAACCCGTGCTCCGCTGAGAAAATGGCACACCTAGTGATGTGGCTCACGGTATTGTTTTTCACAATCTTTTCTTTTCGCTCCGCGTTCGCGCAGGTCAGTTACTCCATACCGGAAGAAATGGCAAAAGGCTCGATTGTTGGAAATGTTGCTCAGGATTTGGGTTTGGATGTCAAAAGATTGAAATCTGGGAAAGCGCGCATTTATAGTGTGGACAGCACGGAATATATCGAACTGAACAGAGAGAGGGGCTCGCTTCTCATTAAAGAAAAAATAGACCGAGAATCTCTTTGTGCAGAAAAGACACCGTGTGCTTTACATCTACAGATGATTTTAGATAACCCAATGGAACGGTACACAATAACTGTCGAAATCACGGATATAAATGATAATGGTCCTCTTTTCACGACGGAGGAAATCAGGATTGAAGTAAGCGAATCGGCAGTACCAGGAGCGAGATTCATGTTAGAGAGAGCAATGGATGCTGACGTCGGTGCCAACGGACTTCAGAGCTACTCACTTAAACCTACAGATCATTTTATGTTAGATTCACAAAATCAGGCAGACGAAGATCAGAGCCTTGAAATGATTTTACAAAAACCTCTCGATAGAGAGAAACAAGAAAAGCTTACTTTATTATTAACAGCCATGGATGGAGGTGAAACGGTTTTGTCTGGGACTCTGCAGATACACATTATTGTTCTAGATGCTAATGATAACGCTCCTGTTTTTACACAAAAATTGTACCGAACATCATTAACAGAAAATGCACCTAAAGGTACTAAATTAATAACAGTGAGCGCCTCTGATGCAGATGAAGGAACTAACGGAAAGGTAACATATTACTTGTCAAAAACAGTGCATCGATTATCAGATTTGTTTGTTGTAGATCAGTCTAGTGGTGACATATTTTTAAATGGACAGATTGACTTTGAAAAATTTAACAATTATCAACTCGAAATTCAAGCTAAAGATCAGGGGGGACTATTTGACTCGTGTAAGGTAGTTATTGACGTGTTGGACACTAACGATAATACCCCATCCATTAACATTCTTTCTATGTCTAACACTATTTCGGAAGAGTCAAAAGCAGGTACTGCTGTTGCAATGATCAATGTAAATGATCCAGATTCAGGAGAAAATGGAAAAGTACAGTGTGTTATTTCTGAAAATATTCCCTTTACTATTACATCTTCATCCAATAATTTCTTTAGTCTGCTAACAATTCAGGAACTGGATAGAGAGATGGAATCTGAATATAACATCACTGTGACTTGCTCTGATGAGGGATTTCCCTCACTCTCCAGCAGCACTTCTCTCCATTTACACATATCAGATGTAAATGATAATGCTCCTGTTTTTGAGAGAAATAAATACGACGCTTTTGTGGTGGAGAACAACACACCAGGTCTTTCTATATTCACAGTGAAGGCCAGTGATGCAGATTTTATCCAGAATTCTCGGATTTCCTATATTTTAGAAGAGAGCTCTGTCAATGGAGTTCCTGTTTCATCATATGTGTCAGTCAGTCCTGATAGTGGAGTCATTAACGCTTTGCGTTCTTTTGACTACGAGCAGTTAAAGAACTTCCATTTTCGCATCAGAGCCCAGGACGGAGGCTCCCCTCCACTCAGTAGTAATGTGTCAGTAAAAATTACAATTCAAGATCAGAACGACAACGCTCCCCAGGTTCTCTACCCAGTACAGACAGGGGGCTCTGTAGTGGCCGAGATTGTGCCTCGTTCAGCAGATGTTGGATATCTTGTCACTAAAGTGGTGGCTGTTGATGTGGACTCTGGTCAGAATGCCTGGCTCTCCTACAAACTCCAGAAAGCTACAGACAGAGCGCTATTTGAAGTAGGAGCACAAAATGGAGAGATACGAACTGTGCGTCAGGTCACTGACAAAGATGCTGTGAAACAAAAGCTCACTGTAGTTGTGGAGGATAATGGACAACCATCTCGCTCAGCTGTAGTTAATATCAATGTAGCTGTAGCGGACACTTTCCCTGAAGTTCTCTCAGAATTCACAGACTTTACCCACACCAAACAATATAATGATGACCTCACCTTTTATTTAGTTTTAGCATTAGCTGCTGTTTCTTTCCTTTTCATCACAACTCTTTTAGTTATAATATCAGTTAAGATCTACAGATGGAGACAATCACGCATTTTTTATCAGTCCAATCTCCCAGTTATTCCGTACTATCCAACTGGATACACAGACACAGGACTTACTGGAACTCTGCCACACGTGTATAATTATGATGCCTGCATGACGACTGACTCGAGGAAGAGTGATTGCAAATTTTCTACACTTGGAGGACAAAGTGTCTTAGTTATGAAGCCGAATTTTACTGAAACTATGCAGCACACAATGAAGGAAAATAATATTTCGAATGATGCTGATTTCCCAGACTTGGTAAGCGATTTATTTTAGCTTTATACTTTATTTCAATATCGACATAGCGAACAGTGGCCACCCATGTCACATCTATATAGATGGCATTTGCATTGTTTTCCCTTTTTATATCATCTTGAATGTGTGTCTTTTATTTTTCAGGGATCAGAATTCTACTGTGCACTATTTTAAATATGTTTCCGTTTTTTTCCTATGAAATACAATGAAGGATGAACAGTGTGAATATTAAAACTTTTTTTTGTAGAGTTGTTTTAGCCATAATTTATGGTATTATGTATTATTTACAAATACACTCCATCAATGAAATTTTTCCCAATTAGCTGGTAAATTGTATTCTATTTTATATGGTTGCTGTTAGTTAAATATTTTCAGCACCATTTGTTCTGGACAGCGACAGAACTCTGAATCCTGTTCTCAATGTCTTTTTCTGCATTTGACTTTCTATAAATATATAGAGGTTGTCTGAAAGAAAAAAGTTTACTTAGAACTGAAACCGATAAGCATAATTAATATAATTTTAGGTTGTGGGATCTAAACAGGTTTTGGATTATATTTTTCCTTTTCTACTCGCAGGAACATCCGTGTAAAACATCTATGCTATTTCATTGTTTCTTTATATAAGACTGTGAAATGTTTATTTTTTAACAAACCAGAAAGATAAAGCTGCTCTTGTTCTATAGTTTGAATAATTTGATTGACGTAAAAGTTTGATAAATCTATATAAAAGGATGTCCCCAATTGTGTGAGAATCATAATAAATCGTTGTGTAATTCTAGATTTTGACTCAAAGGGCCGCTATTGATCAAGGAAGCTTGAATGTGTTGCGGTTATGTCCCATTCACACCCCTAAAGCGAACCTCAGATCGGAGGCAGAAAAGCTTTGCTGTAAGATCGGCTTTTTTCTTAAACATTTGGCCCTTTCCAAAAATAGAAAGTGAATGTTAGAGGATGTGACCAGACATCAAAGATTTTAAGACTGAACAAGGATTGTATTTTTCCAGGATCTTCTAAACCGCTGATAAAAATGGCAGACGAAGTGATGTGGCACGGGGTATTGTTTTTCATCGTCCTTTCTTTTCGCTCCGCGTTCGCGCAGGTCAGTTACTCCATACCGGAGGAAATGGCAAAAGGCTCGATAATTGGAAATGTTGCTCAGGATTTGGGTTTGGATGTAAAACGATTAAAATCTGGGAAAGCGCGCATTTATAGTGTGGACAGCACGGAATATATCGAACTGAACAGAGAGAGGGGCTCGCTTCTCATTAAAGAAAAAATAGACCGTGAGTCGCTTTGTGCAAAAAAGACTCCGTGTGCTTTAGAGCTACAAATGATTGTAGATAACCCAATGGAACGGTACGCAATAACTGTCGAAATCACGGATATAAATGATAATGCGCCATTTTTTCTGAAGGAGGAGATTCGTTTTGAAATAAGCGAGTCAGCTGTGATGGGAGCGAGATTCATGTTAGAGAGAGCAATGGATGCTGATGTCGGTACAAACGGACTTCAGAGCTACTCACTTAAACCTACAGATCATTTTTTGTTAGATTTAAAAAATCATGCTGCTGGTGTTAAAACCGTTCAAATGATTTTACAAAAACCACTCGATAGAGAAAAGCAGGAAAAGCTCACATTATTGTTAACAGCCATGGATGGAGGTGAACCAGTTTTGTCTGGTACTGTACAAATACACATTACTGTTCTAGATGTTAATGATAACGCGCCTGTCTTTAAACAAAAAGTCTACAAAGCCTCAGTGTTGGAAAATGCACCAAAAGGCACTAAACTGGTAAAAGTGATCGCATCTGATGCAGACGAAGGAACTAACGGACAGGTGATTTATTATATTTCAAACAACGAGAAGGATGTTAAAGAAATGTTTATGATACAAGCGAATGACGGGGAATTAACGTTAAGTGGACAGGTCGACTTTGAGAAAACAAACCATTATGAACTTGATGTGGAAGCCAGGGATCAAGGAGGTTTGTCGGACTCATGTAAAGTAATTATTGATGTGTTGGATATAAACGATAATAAACCGACCGTCACTATTGTGTCTGTGGTCAGTTCTATATCGGAGGAACGACCGTCTGGGACCATTGTAGCAATGATCAACTTAAATGATCCGGATTCAGGTGCAAATGGACAGGTTCACTGCACTATCGACGAAAATATCCCCTTTACTATCACAACTTCGTCAAATAAATTCTTTAGCCTACTCACAGATCAGGAGCTGGATAGAGAACAAGAAGCTGAGTATAATATTACTGTGACTTGCTCTGATGAGGGACTTCCCTCACTCTCCAGCAGCACTTCTCTTCATTTACACATATCAGATGTAAATGACAATGCTCCTGTTTTCGCGAAAAGTAATTACGAGGCCTATGTGGTGGAGAACAACACACCAGGTCTCTCTATACTCACAGTAAAGGCCAGCGATGCAGATTCCAACCAGAATGCTCGAGTCTCTTATATTTTAGAGGAGAGCTCCATCAATGGGGTTCCTGTGTCATCATATGTGTCAGTCAGTCCTGATAGTGGAGTCATTAATGCTTTGCGCTCTTTCGACTACGAGCAGTTGAAGAACTTCCACTTCCATGTCAAAGCGCAGGACGGAGGCTCCCCTCCACTCAGCAGTAACGTTATAGTAAAAATTATAATCCAAGATCAGAATGACAATGCTCCTCAGGTTCTCTATCCAATACAGACAGGTGGCTCTCTGGTGGCTGAGATTGTGCCTCGTTCAGCAGATGTTGGATATCTGGTCACTAAAGTGGTGGCTGTTGATGTGGACTCTGGTCAGAATGCCTGGCTCTCCTACAAACTTCAGAAAGTCACAGACAGAGCGCTGTTTGAAGTGGGAGCGCAGAATGGAGAGATACGAACTGTGCGTCAGGTCACTGACAAAGATGTTGTAAAACAAAAGCTCACTGTAGTTGTGGAGGATAATGGACAACCATCTCGCTCAGCTGTTGTTAACATCAATGTAGCTGTAGCGGACACTTTCCCTGAAGTGCTTTCAGAATTCACCGACTTTACGCACACCAAACAATATAATGATGATCTTACCTTTTATTTAGTTTTAGCATTAGCTGCTGTTTCTTTCCTCTTCATCACAACGCTAGTAGTTATAATATCAGTAAAGATCTACAGGTGGAGACAATCGCGAATCTTTTATCAGTCCAATCTTCCAGTAATTCCCTATTATCCACCCGGTTACACAGACACAGGAGTTACTGGAACTCTGCCGCATGTGTATAATTATGATGCCTGCATGACGACTGACTCGAGGAAGGTTGACTGCAAATATTCTACACTCGGGGCACATAGTCTTTTAGTGATGGAACCGAGTTTTACAGAAACTATGCAGAGGGAGATGAATCAAAACAATCTGCTGAATGATGCGGATACCTCAGAAGTGGTAAGCGTTTTATTTAATCCACTAAGCTCATGATTATAACTTTTACAAAGTTATTATTTAAATGTCCATGTTTATAGTGTGCTCTCTGTATTTTGAATTTCTAAACAGGTAATATGGCAAAACTACTATATGTCTGCATGGGAGTTTCAAAATTGTATAGAAGCATAATATGTTTATGATGTTTTGGATTTTCTGAACCACGTGTTCTGGAAACCACGTGTTCTGGAAACCCTTAACAAATTAAACCTTTACTTCCGTTTTCGCTTCCATTCACAAGAACTATATATTACTAAAAGAAAATAGTGCATTTTTAACTCACAAACGTGCTTATGATCGCAGTTGATTTTTCTCTATTTATTCATCGCCATCACGTTCTGGTTAAACTGCCTCCAAGTGTTGCAAGGTTGAAAACAGGGACTCGTTTTGCTTATTTCTATCATGTTGTTAAAAATGGCAAGAACATTTTTTTTTAACCAAAACAGAGTTGCGCATGAACGTCTCAAAATTACAATTATTTTTTAGGACGTATTTAAAAATTGTCTTTCTCATTTTTTTTTACATTTAATAAATGTGTAATTCTTAGTTTTGACTCAAAGGGCCGCTGTTCATCAACTTAGCTTTGACTTTTCATACACCAGTTTAAATTGCCTACATTGGTGAAAAACCTTGACTTGTCCGTAGTCAGTGAATCTTTTCATTGCTCTTTGTCACATTAGGGTGCGGATCTCATGGTGAATGTTCCCACATTTCGAGCACATTTGAACTAAATAAGGATTTTTTTTGGTCTGTGGATCTTTGGTGCGCCGAGAAAATGGCAGACGCAGTGATGTGGCACACGGTATTGTTTTCATTCCTTCTTTCTTCTCGCTTTGCGCTCGCGCAGGTCAGTTATTCTATACCGGAGGAAATGGCGAAAGGCTCAGTGGTTGGAAATATTGTGCAGGATTTGGGATTGGATGTAAAAAGACTCAAATCTGGAAAGGCGCGTGTATTTTCTGGAGATAACACGGAATACATCGAGCTTAATAAAGACAGAGGATTGCTTATCATTAAAGAAAAAATAGATCGGGAGTCTCTGTGTGCTAAAACAACACATTGTGCCCTGCATCTCCAGATGATACTCGAGAGTCCAATGGAACTGTACACAATTGCCGTCGAAATCACGGATATAAATGATAACGTTCCAGTTTTTCCGACGGAGGAAATCCGTTTTGAAATAAGCGAGTCGGCTGTGATGGGAGCGAGATTCGTGCTGGAGAGAGCAATGGATGCTGATGTCGGTACCAACGGACTTCAGAGCTATTCTCTTAAACCTACAGATCATTTTGTGTTAGATTTACAAAATCACGCAGATGGTGTAAAAAGGGTTGAAATGATTTTACAAAAAGCACTGGACAGAGAAAAGCAAGAGAAGCTTACATTATTATTAACAGCCATGGATGGAGGTGAACCAGTTTTGTCTGGTACTGTACAAATACACATTACTGTTCTGGATGCTAATGATAACGCTCCTGTCTTCATGCAGAGAATATATAAAGCTACTGTAACAGAAAATGCAGCTAAAGGGACTAAATTAATCACAGTGAGCGCTTCCGATGCAGACGAAAACTCCAATGGACTGATTACATACCACATATCAAAAACAGTAGATCGATTATCAGATTTGTTTATTATAGATCCATATAGTGGTGAGGTTCTTTTAAATGGGCAGGTTGACTTTGAAAAAGGAAATCATTATCAGCTTGAAGTTCAAGCTAAAGACAATGGAGGACTTTCAGATTCATGTACAATATTTATTGATGTGTTAGACATAAACGATAATCCGCCATATACAACTATTTTATCAATGTCTAGCTCTATATCTGAAGAGTCTCCTTCTGGCACAGTTATAGCAATGATCAAAGTAAGTGATCCAGATGCAGGTCAGAATGGCAATGTTCATTGTGATATCAATAAAAATATTCCTTTTATACTTACTTCACCATCTAATCACTTCTTTAGTCTGATCACAGATCAGGTGTTGGATAGAGAGACAGAGGCTGAGTATAACATCACTGTGACTTGCTCTGATGAGGGACTTCCCTCACTCTCCAGCAGCACATCTCTCCATTTACACATATCAGATGTAAATGACAATGCTCCTGCTTTCGAGAAAAATAATTATGAGGCTTTTGTTGTAGAGAACAACAAACCAGGTCTTTCTATATTCACAGTGAAGGCAATTGATGCAGACTCGAAACAGAATGCTCGAGTTTCTTATATTTTAGAAGAGAGCTCTGTCAATGGAGTTCCTGTTTCATCATATGTGTCAGTCAGTCCTGATAGTGGAGTCATTAATGCTGTGCGCTCTTTCGACTTCGAGCAGTTAAAAAACTTCCATTTCCGTGTCAAAGCCCAAGACGCAGGCTCCCCTCCTCTCAGTAGTAACATGACAGTAAAAATTACAATCCAAGATCAGAATGACAATGCTCCTCAAGTTCTATACCCAGTACAGACTGGTGGCTCTGTTGTGGCTGAGATTGTGCCCCGTTTGGCAGATGTTGGATATCTGGTCACTAAAGTGGTGGCTGTTGATGTGGACTCTGGACAGAATGCCTGGCTCTCCTACAAACTCCAGAAAGTCACAGACAGAGCGCTGTTTGAAGTGGGAGCGCAGAATGGAGAGATACGAACTGTGCGTCAGGTCACTGAAAAAGATGCTGTAAAACAAAAGCTCACTGTAGTTGTGGAGGATAATGGACAACCATCTCGCTCAGCTGTAGTTAACATCAATATAGCTGTAGCGGACACTTTTCCTGAAGTGCTCTCAGAATTCTCTGATCTTGCACTTGACAACAATTTCAATGATAATCTGACTTTCTATTTAATTTTAGCTCTTGCTGCAGTATCAAGCCTCTTCATTGTTTCAGTCATTGCCATCATTTCAGTAAAAATCTACAGATGGAGGCAGAAAAGACTGTTCTACAAATCTGCCACTAATCTGCCTGTGATTCCTTATTACCCACCAAGCTATGCTGATGGAACTTTGCAGCATGTGTATAATTATAATATGTGTGGAACCACTGACTCGAGGATGAGTGATGTAAAGTTTGTCAGGCCATACAGCCAAAATACACTCGGGAGTGTGAGTCTAATGGGGACTGTGCAGAGAGGAAAAGGGGAACTGGATGACACTGACCTGCTTCCAGAGGTGAGACTGCAAAGGGGTGAGATGTAAAGTTAACTTGAAATCGCAGGAAAAAAACTATTAATATTAATTTGTTTTCAAATCTTGCAGTTTGTCTTTTATAGACATTTTTTAATCTGTGTTTTTGTTTTATATCTACAGTTTCAGTTTTTTTTAAACTAAGAATCACTATTCTTTGCATCTGGAAGATATGTATGTGGAAAGCTCATGTTTTCGCTGCAGGTAGCAGCCAGTTTGTAATACTGGAAAAAGAGAAAAGTCAACTGGTTGTTAAGGAAAAGACAGCAACATTGTGGAGATATGTCCTCATGCAATGTCAGTTTTCTGTTGATCCTGGGTGATCCTTTATCTTTCATCCACAGTGAAGCTGTATTGAGTCATGGTGGAATTGATAGACAACAGGTCTGTTTTTCTGAAGACCATATTAAAACTGGAAATTTAGTGAGTAAACTCTGACTAGGGCTTGCTTTTATCAAGCCAGTTCTACTGATCCAGATGTAGTTGCAAATTCAATATACATTGCACACATTCAAAACCTGTGCCATCACACTAAATAATTATTTTGACATATTAACAGGTTCATTGCTAGAAGTGAAATGCGTGTTAAACTATCAAAATAACATCACATCATAATAACAGCAGTAGATACTGGACATAGTAAAAAGAAAATTCTAAAAAATATATACAATTGTTTTTTATTAAAAAAAACCCTGAAATATCACGTTCACAAGTATGAAGACCTTCTGCAACAACGCTTGAAAATTAGCTCAGATGACTCCCACTTCTCTTGATTGTTGCTACAGATGTTTTTAGACCTTGATTGGAGCCTACCTGTGGAAAAGTTTAATCATGATTAATGATTTGGAACAGCAAACAGCCTCTTTATAGAAGGCCTCACAGCTGACAATGAACATCAAAGATAAAACCAAGCCATAAGGTCAAAGGATCTGCTTGCAGAGTTCAGAGACAGGATTGTTGCAAGGCACACAGGCCTCCATATAAATAACCAGTCTTTCAAGAGGAAGAGGGGAAGAGCCTCAGTAAGAGAGGTGACCAAGAATTTGATGGTCACTCCGAAACTTTTCTGTGGAGATAGGACAAAGTTCTATAAGGAAATATTTGAAATATTTGGAATCAGTTTAAAATGCTATATCTGGAGAAAAGCATATATATATATATATATATATATATATATATATATATATATACAATTCCAAACTATATACAGGGAGTGCAGAATTATTAGGCAAGTTGTATTTTTGAGGATTAATTTTATTTGAGGATTTAATTTGAACAACAACCATGTTCTCAATGAACACAAAAAACTCATTAATATCAAAGCTGAATATTTTTGGAAGTAGTTTTTAGTTTTAGCTATTTTAGGGGGATATCTGTGTGTGCAGGTGACTATTACTGTGCATAATTATTAGGCAACTTAACAAAAAACAAATGTATACCCATTTCAATTATTTATTTTTACCAGTGAAACCAATATAACATCTCAACATTCACAAATATACATTTCTGACATTCAAAAACCAAACAAAAACAAATCAGTGACCAATATAGCCACCTTTCTTTGCAAGGACACTCAAAAGCCTGCCATCCATGGATTCTGTCAGTGTTTTGATCTGTTCACCATCAACATTGCGTGCAGCAGCAACCACAGCCTCCCAGACACTGTTCAGAGAGGTGTACTGTTTTCCCTCCTTGTAAATCGCACATTTGATGATGGACCACAGGTTCTCAATGGGGTTCAGATCAGGTGAACAAGGAGGCCATATCATTAGATTTTCTTCTTTTATACCCTTTCTTGCCAGCCACGCTGTGGAGTACTTGGACGTGTGTGATGGAGCATTGTCCTGCATGAAAATCATGTTTTTCTTGAAGGATGCAGACTTCTTCCTGTACCACTGCTTGAAGAAGGTGTCTTCCAGAAACTGGCAGTAGGACTGGGAGTTCAGCTTGACTCCATCCTCAACCCAAAAAGGCCCCACAAGCTCATCTTTGATGATACCAGCCCAAACCAGTACTCCACCTCCACCTTGCTGGCGTCTGAGTCGGACTGGAGCTCTCTGCCCTTTACCAATCCAGCCACGGGCCCATCCATCTGGCCCATCAAGACTCACTCTCATTTCATCAGTCCATAAAACCTTAGAAAAATCAGTCTTGAGATATTTCTTGGCCCAGTCTTGACATTTCAGCTTGTGTGTCTTGTTCAGTGGTGGTCGACTTTCTGCCTTTCTTACCTTGGCCATGTCTCTGAGTATTGCACACCTTGTGCTTTTGGGCACTCCAGTGATGTTGCAGCTCTGAAATATGGCCAAACTGGTGGCAAGTGGCATCTTGGCAGCTGCACGCTTGACTTTTCTCAGTTCACGGGCAGTTATTTTGCACCTTGGTTTTTCCACACGCTTCTTGCGACCCTGTTGACTATTTTGAATGAAACGCTTGATTGTTCGATGATCACGCTTCAGAAGCTTGGCTATTTTAAGACTGCTGCATCCCTCTGCAATATATCTCACTATTTTTGACTTTTCTGAGCCTGTCAAGTCCTTCTTTTGACCCATTTTGCCAAAGGAAAGGAAGTTGCCTAATAATTATGCACACCTGATATAGGGTGTTGATGTCATTAGACCACACCCCTTCTCATTACAGAGATGCACATCACCTAATATGCTTAATTGGTAGTAGGCTTTCCAGCATATACAGCTTGGAGTAAGACAACATGCATAACGAGGATGATGTGGTCAAAATACTCATTTGCCTAATAATTCTGCACTCCCTGTAGATTA
>MU551584.1:6794585-6799585 GCA_024362625.1 Silurus asotus
AATCACCATCATCATTATCATCACCATCACAATAATAATAATAATAAAAATAATAATAATAATAATAATAATAATAATAATAATAATAATAATAATAATAGGAATAAAAATAAGAAGGGCAAATTATTTACTTTACATAATTATACATTTAATGGTGTAATTTAAAAACTCACATGTGCCATCTAAAAACAAGTAAAAACATACCATTTCAGTGACCAAATGTACAGTTTTGTACTTCTATTTAAAAAAAGAATAAAAATCAGTGTATGAGGATAAAATAATTTACGTTTGCCAGCAATGTATTTGAATAAATGTAATTGTTATTACTTTGCAAGTGTGTGTGTGTGTGTGTGTGCGTATGCGTGTGTGTGCGTATGCGTGTGTGTGTGTGTGTGTGTGTGTGTGTGTCTGTCTGAGAGAGAGAGAGAGAGAGAGAGAGAGAGAGAGAGAGAGAGAGAGAGAGTTAGGAGAGAGTTGTCGCTGTCTTTAACAGTGGTGCTGATTTCCCAGAGGTCAGAAGCCATTCATTCTCTATTTACTTTCGACAAGCATGCATATTTGTCTTTTTTTACATCTTTTTTTTTTTTTAACACTTTATAATTGTTTCATCTTGTTTGAAATTAGTGCATTTGAACGGACAACTATATGTGAAATTACTGCAATTCTGTAAAATTCCAAAAAGATTTCTTCCATAAGATTTTCTCTGCACTCAAAATAGCAATGGTACAATATATTATTTGTATTCACTCACTGCTCCTTTAAAAAGAAGAATGTGCAAGCTATGGTTCTATTGGTGTGTTGAAAGCCAATAGAAAGGCTTTACAGTACAAAGAGATCCACTCCCTCCCCCTTTCTATTGTCAGTACTCTCACCAGACGAGCTTCAGCTAAGAGCTGGGGACCTGCACAGATTTCTCTGGCTATTTGATCATTAGAAAAATTATACTTGTTAATTAAATATATGCAATGAGTCAAAAACGTATATATCACGCGAGCAAGTGCAAATATTGGGAATGGAGACCTTGAGGATAAAAATGCGGAGAAAATGGTGGATTGCTGGTCTGTTTTATGCGTTTGCTGTGTGGAATATAACCGAGGCGCAAATTCGCTACACAATACCAGAGGAGCAAATCGAGGGCACTGTTGTTGGAAACATCGCAAAAGATCTGGATTTAAAATTGTCTGACGTATCTGAGCGGAATGTACGGATTGCTCTCGAGTCTGGTAAGCAGTATTTTGGTGTGGATCAAGCAAAAGGTGAGCTGGTTGTTAAGGAGAAATTTGACAGGGAGAATTTATGCGGGCAAAAAGCCACTTGTATTCTTACTCTGGAAGCTATTGCAGAAAATCCTTTACAGTTGTATCGCTTTGAAATAGAAATTCAGGACATTAATGACAATTCTCCAGTTTTTCAAAATAAGGAAAGCGCGTTAAATATTTCAGAGTCAACCGCGCCTGGTACACGATTTCGATTGGAATCAGCTCATGATCCTGATGTGGGATCAAACTCACTGCGCACTTACGCACTGAGCAAAAACGATTATTTTGCACTAGATGTGAAAATCGCTAAAGATGGATCCCGTGTGCCAGAGCTCGTATTAGAAACATCTTTGGACAGAGAAAAACAGTCAATAGTCAGCCTCACACTCACTGCTTTAGATGGCGGAAAACCTTCAAGATCCGGTACAACAAAAATATCCGTTCGCGTCCTTGACTCAAATGATAACGCTCCCGTTTTTGAAAAAGCTCAATATGACGAGCAAATCACAGAAAACACGGCCCCAGGAGCAGTAGTGTTTACTGTCAGAGCTACAGACCAGGATGAAGGCGCAAATAAAGAAATAAACTATTCGTTTGGTCCTCACACTCCAGACATGATCAGCAATTTGTTTTCTGTTGATCGAGTTAGTGGTGATGTTAAAGTAAAAACTAATATAGACTACGAGACCGACAGGTCCTTTGATTTTGATATCGTAGCCAGAGACAAAGGCAGCCCCCCAATGGAAGGTGTGTGTAGTGTCCATTTAGATGTATTAGATATGAACGATAACGCACCAGAAATTATATTAATATCTTCACCCAGTCCTGTCCAAGAAGATGCTCCTGCTGGCACAGTGGTAGCTTTAATAAGTGCCAAAGATTTAGACAACGGTGATAATGCTAAGGTTACATTGACATTATTACCCGGAACGCCATTTTCCTTAAAATCATCTTTACCAAATCATTACACATTAATTACAGATCAGAAATTAGACAGAGAATCGCACTCTGCATATAATATTGTGATTGTTGCTGCGGATTCAGGATCACCACAGCTCACATCTAAGCAAGAAATACCCGTCAGTGTTGTAGATGTAAACGATAACGCACCAGTTTTTACACAATCATCATACGTTGTCCACGTTCAAGAAAACAGCGCTGCTGGATCAATATTGTGTTCTGTGTCGGCTTCCGATCTAGATCAGGGCGAAAATGCAAAAATATCTTATTTACTTTTAGATTCCAGAGTACTGGACTCGCCACTGTCATCTTATATCTACATCAATTCAGATAACGGAAGTATTTTTAGCATGCACTCGTTTGATCATGAGAAGATGAAAGTGTTTCAGATCCAAGTCCAAGCGAAAGATCATGGCTCTCCGACTCTGAGCAGCAATACTACGGTTCATGTTTTCATTGTGGACCAAAACGACAACGCCCCCTCTGTTATTTACCCCTCTGCACTCATGGGCTCCGTCTCTCATCAGAGGATGCCCCGCTCTGCTAAAGCAGGACACCTCGTTACTAAAGTCACAGCAGTGGACGCTGACTCGGGCCATAACGCCTGGATTTCCTATCGGCTTGCGGAGGCCACAGACGCGTCTCTGTTCACTGTCACTGTACATACAGGAGAGGTGAGGACTAAGCGCTCTGTTTCAGAGCAGGATGACTCCTCTCAGAGACTGATTATAGAGATAAAGGACAATGGAGACCCTGGCCAGTCCACCACAGTCACTGTGGATATACTAATAGAGGACAGCTTTCAGGAACCAATTTCAGACTTTAGACACAAAAACACAAAACCTGAGAATAAAAGCAGCAAAATCACATTATATCTCATCATCGCTCTCGCCTCCGTTTCGTTGTTGTGTTTGCTGACATTTTTTGTCTTGTTGGTCAAATGTGCTCGAGGCAGTAGAGGCAGCTCGAGTTGCTGCATCAGACGGAGCAATTGTGAATATAAAAACCCAAATAGGAACCTTCAGATCCAGCTCAACACTGATGGACCCATTAAATATGTGGAGGTGCTGGGAGGAGACATGATGTCTCAGAGTCAGTCGTTCGGCTCCTATCTGTCTCCAATGTCCGAATTCAGTGATTTCACCCTCGTTAAACCCAGCAGTACCACAGACTTTACAAACACTCTGAGCGTGCTCGATGCCTCATTACCAGACAGCACGTGGACGTTTGAGAGTCAGCAGGTGAGAGTGTGAGCTATTTAATATATTATATTCCACAATTACAGACACTTTAATTTTATATTTGTGGCTATACATTACGGCATTAAATACATATTTTATATTACATATACTTTAAATTGTCATACATCACTGTCAAAAAGTATTGTCATATTGTCAAATACTGTAATTTCTGGATATTTCTGATTCCCTTGCATACTAATTTCTATGGGCACTAGTTTTGGAAAGAAACATTTCACAGTTACATTTTCACAGTTCCGCTGGGTGGAATTAGCCCTCGCGACCTTCTGTTCACAAGTCCAACGACTTAACCACTGACTTACAACTTTGTCCATTTTCCAACCTTGAATAAGTGATCAAATATGGCTTCACGCTTGATGCGTGGATAAGTCACTTAATAATAATGGCAATTTCTTTTACCTACTCTAGCATACAATTTAACCAACTAATATTTAAACAATATCATTGTTCGTTAAAGAGCCACATTAATTAACCAGACAGCAAATGTGCCCATTTGTTGCAGTTAAAGATAATTTAATACTAACTAAATTAAACTGATTTAAAGCTAAGTTTTTATATTTTTTATTATTATTTAATGAAATCATGGCTGCTAACTATTAATGGTTCATTTTACTTTGGTGCTTCTTAGTACATTTTGCTAAAACTGGGATTACCTTGTTTTAAGGTATTTGTTGATCTACACATATGTTTAGTGTTATGTTGCGCTACGTCTCCAAACCAAATTCAGATGAGGTCAGAGCATACTACTTAGTTGGACATTGCCTTTGCTAATTTACACACCTCTAGAATGTTACTCTTAGTAACTTCTGACTGTAGAAGGTGTATATCATTAGCTTCTTCAAGCATATGCTTGCATAGAAATCTAAGATTACCCACTATTTCTTGCACCCTGGCACTCAGTATATAACTTGTGCCTGTGGTGCTCCCAAAGGCCTAGCTAATTTTTCATGCCTTAGAATAAAGTCACTTACATCCAGAGCTCTTTCAGGTTTCTCAGCAGGTGCTTCACTGAGTACAGCAAACCTGCTAGACACGCCAAGACAAGAGGAGCGATGCTCCTGGGGGTGAGCCTTAGCATTAGCTTTGGCTTTGCAAGTATTGGTGATGGCATGGATACCATCCCACATGCACCATTTGTTCCTGCTGTCCTTGAAGTGGCTATGGATTCTCTGGGAATGTGAGTGCTTATCCATGCTTAAAGATGCCTTGTCCCCTGCCATGTAAGTGAAATCTGAGATGATGAATTAGCATAAGAATGTGCTCTTGGAGACAGTGGCATCCTTGATGCACTTACTGACATAGCTGGTCACTGATGGTGTGTACTCCCAGCTGGTGAAGTAATCATTGGTTGCAGTATCCTTCCTGTCTGCAATATCTCTACTGCAGACAGGAAGAGACTGGACAAGCTGACAAGGAAGGCCATCTCAGTGCTGGGGATTCCCCTGGGAGGATGGTAGCTAAACTACCATCATTCCTGGTGAACAGTTTTTACCCCCTGTATGCACTGTAATGTATATAGGTT
>MU551584.1:6804585-6837085 GCA_024362625.1 Silurus asotus
TCCGCTAAAGCAGGACACCTCGTTACTAAAGTCACAGCAGTGGACGCTGACTCGGGCCATAACGCCTGGATTTCTTATCGGTTGGCGGAGGCCACAGACGCGTCTCTGTTCACTGTCAGTGTACATACAGGAGAGGTGAGGACTAAGCGCTCTGTTTCAGAGCAGGATGACTCCTCTCAGAGACTGATTATAGAGATAAAGGACAATGGAGACTATGAGCAGTCCACCACACTCACTGTGGATATACAGATAGAGGACGGCTTTCATGAACCAATCTCAGACTTTAGAAACACAATCGCAGAGCCTGAGAAAAAAAGCAGTAAAATCACATTATATCTCATCATCGCTCTCGCCTCCGTCTCGTTGTTGTGTTTGCTGACATTTTTTGTCTTGCTGGTCAAATGTGCTCGAGGCAGTAGAGGCAGCTCGAGTTGCTGTATCAGACGGAGCGATTGTGAATATAAAAATCCCAACAGGAACCTTCAGATCCAGCTCAACACTGATGGACCCATTAAATATGTGGAGGTGCTGGGAGGAGACATGATGTCTCAGAGTCAGTCGTTCGGGTCCTATCTGTCTCCAATGTCCGAATTCAGTGATTTCACCCTCGTTAAACCCAGCAGCACCACAGACTTTACAAACACTCTGAGCGTGCTCGATGCCTCATTACCAGACAGCACATGGACGTTTGAGAGTCAGCAGGTGAGGAAGAAAACGAACAGGTTTTATATAGCAAAAATTAAATTGGGTGTCGTGTGAGAGAGAGAGAGAGAGAGAGAGAGAGAGAGATGATTTTTGTCACTAAGGCATTCATAAAATGTCCAATGAATACAGCTTTGTGTTCACCTATTTCTGTTGATCAGTATTGGGTTGATTATTATATTATATTATATTATATTATATTATATTATATTATATTATATTATATTATACATTGCCCATCCAAAAAAAAGTCATCACCTGGATTTAACTAAGCAGATAGGTTAAAGCCTCCCACTGGATAAATCCTGAATGGGTGATTATGTTTCAGCTGGCAACAAGTTATTTAACTAATGCAGTGAGTAGCTTCTCATTTCTTAAATAACCATATCCCAAGGTAAATCCTGTGGTTGTGGAAAGTGAGTTTGCATTTGAACAAATTAAGTGCATCAGTTTTGCATCACATAAGGTGTAAATTCAAGTGAATCGGAAATGTTTACAAGAGAAACGCGAGACTCTAGGAATGCAAACTACGTCTTGCCTGATCTTATGCCGTGTCTCTGTGTGTGCGGGAGAGAGAGAGAGAGAGAGAGAGAGAGAGAGAGAGAGAATGAGGATGAGGATGAGGATGAGGGGGCTGACAGATGTTCTTTAGTAATACACTTCTTTGTCCCTGTTTTTCTACCAATAAGAAGTCGAGGTCTTTGTATAGTATCACAACTGAAATTTGGCCATGATGCATCTGTAATTCTGTTCATAATGAAGAACAAATAGGCTAAATGTATAATTCTGATTATTTGATTTAATAATTTTATTACCAGTCACTGCTTGTACCAGGTTTACTTATGCTTTGAAGTTCATCATTCTGTATTTATAAAGTTGAAGAATTCCTGTGGGAATGGATATCAGAGTGATGCACAGAGTGCATGTCCGGATTTGGATAGCTCTGCATCTGTTTTTTAATATCGAGGCTACAGAACTGCTTTATTCCATGGCTGAAGAGTTGAAACCAGGTACCATAATAAAACACATGTGTAAGGACTTGAGCATGGATGTTCAGGAGATGATTCTCAGGGAATTGCGCGTCGTTTCGGAACTTAACTTTAAATGTTTTGACGTAGATCCAAAAAATGGAGCTTTAGTCATCAGACAGAAAGTGGGCCGAGAGCGCGTGTGTGGATCAAGCACATTGTGTCACATCCGGCTCAGACCTTTAAGTTCACAGTGAATGTGTTTGTCCTTAATCAGAATGACCATGTTCCGAATCTTCACTACTCTTTACTTCCTTTTGATGGCACACTGTATTTGTTTGCTCCTATCTTTGCTAAACCTGGTCACCGAATTAATCAGATCTCATTTGTGGATGGAGACAGCAGTCACAATGTCTGGCTTTTCTACAGTCTGTCTGGTCTAGATGCAGCACTGTTTCACATCGGCACCCATACAGGAGAGCTGAGAGTAGCTGGAAATCTCAGGCAGGAAGATAAGAGCGTTTTCAGCATCACTGTGTTAGTCAGTGGATGGAAAACAATTGCAAACAATGGAAAATCAGCACTTTGGAGCATTTTTGCTGTTAATATCACTCAAAGAAAATGACAGATGCTTTGTCTGATCTCAGGAGCTCACCAAGCATAAAAATTAATCACTCAGAAGATTTTGTGCTCATGTCAGTCTCTCTCTTCACCATTATATCTTCACAGTGCGATGTCTAAACCATCATGGTCATCTGACCTATCATCTGATCATGCACACATTGGTATTTGTCATGGTGTTCAAGATCATTTAAACAATCTTAATTACCAATCTTTATGTATGTAAATCTATAAAAAACACTGCGTAGGTAGATTTCAGGAAGCCAGATTTGTTGAGATTTTGAGCACTGATTGTGAAGACAGTTTAAGACTGAATGATTTTATTGGTCATTTTCTTATTATTACGTGACACACTGTAAAGGCTTTTATTTGTCACTTGCATATTCAACACATGGAAAACTGCATACTGGAACTCTGTTAGTTGATCCACTAATATACTAAATGGAGAAAAATGGTCTTTTCCAACTTTTTTTTTTTTTTTTTTCGCCACAAAGTTGGGAGCACTCAATTGTCTTGGATGTGGTAGCATACATTTTAGATTCACTTGAACTAGAGGCCCATACCTGGTCCAGCATGACAATATCCCTGTATGAACGCCATTAAATTGGAACTTTAAATTACATCGCTCTGGATAAGGGCGTCTGCTAAATGCCGCAAATGTAAATGTAAATGGAACGCAAATTGTACCCCAGATCTCTTCACGTGACTTTACTAAAGCCCTTATAGCTGAATGAGCAAAATCTCCTCAACCACTCTAAATTATAGTGCAGTATCTTTTCAGATGACTTTGGGTTATTATAACAGCAAATATGGACTCATAGTAGAATGTGATTTGTGAAAAAGCAGTGTCCTCTATATCTTTTGTCGATATAAAGTATATATAGGCCACTTTAACTTTTAACATCTACTAAACTGTACAAACATCTCTTCATGTGACTTTACTAAAGCCCTTATAGCTGAATGAGCAAAATCTCCTCAACCACTCTAAATTATAGTGCAGTATCTTTTCAGATGACTTTGGGTTATTATAACAGCAAATATGGACTCATAGTAGAATGTGATTTGTGAAAAAGCAGTGTCCTCGATATCTTTTGTCAATATAAAGTATATATAGGCCACTTCAACTTTTAACATCTACTAAACTGTACAAACAGATGCAAAATATACATAGTGAAAAGTGTTAAGTAGAAGAAGACACAAAATATACAAAATATACAGACACATGTACGTAAATATGGCTGAGACTACATACCTAGTGTGCGAAAATTTTGGCTGTACAGATGATGCGTTTACTGGCTGGTTATTAACTAGTTATGATGTTGTATCAATAATTCCCCTTATTTCTTGCTATTTCTGCGTTTATTGTAAATCTATGTTTATCAGCAGAAAACAGAATGAACACAATCCCTTTTCCAAAGCTTCATAGCTTGATTTTCTTTCCATTTTATCACTATTTTTTTCTGTAGCTAAGTTTGTTGTTTGTTGACATGTCTGTTGGTGGGATTTAGATGAGCATGGTTAGGGTTAGGCTATATATTTTTTTGTATGCCAAGAATGGCAGCATGTTGCATTGCTCCAGAGAAAAGTCCAGGGAATTTCCAGGGAAAACTTTTAGATTGTGCAGTTTTTTCTACAAAAGCAAAATTGGATGTACATCATGGCATTAGGGCAATTGTGTGTGTGCGTTTGTGTGTGTGTGTTTGGGGATTTGTGAGACATTACACATGCCACATTGTCCTCTTCACTTCATTATATACGTATTAAGATTGAAAACAGCAAATATCTCACTAAAATCTGCAAAACAATATTATAAAATTAACCACATCACACTTCTTGATGTAGTCTCCATGTAAAGTCAATGCAGTTTGCCTGGCCATCTTTCTTACAGGCACTGAGTAAACCTAATACTCTCTGGAAAGATACTTTGTGTGTTCCTATATTGTATGTGCACTCATGTGTTTCAGAGACATGATGGATATTTCAATTATTCACACATTCAGTCTGTATTCTGTAAAAGCCTGACTCCCACTAGGCATAATCTTTATCCATTTTTCTGTTCTCCACTCTACTTGCAGGTCTGATAGCAAGACTAACTCTATTGTCATTTATAATATCACAGAAGAGATACCTTAAAGTGGGGACAAATATTTCTAAAAGAAGATTTAAACACAAGTGTTTCTCTTTTTTCTTCACAGCAAAAGCCACCGAACAATGACTGGCGTTTACCTCCTAACCAGAGGCCTGGACCTAGTGGGTAAGTGAATTAGTGGCTTTATTACTACAACCCCAGTTTCAAAAAAATGGTGTAAAATGTAAATTAAAACAGAATGCCATTGCAAGTCTCATAAACCCATATTATTATGATCATATTATTCAAAATAAAGCATAGAAAACATCAAATGTTTTAATCGAGCAAATGTACCATTTTAAGGAAAAAAATAAGTAATTTGGAAATTTGATGGCTGTAAAACATGACAACAATTTTGGGACTGGGACAAAAAAAAGCTGGAAAAGTAGGTGTTTTCAAAAAAGAAAAAGCTGGAGCAACTTAAATTACATTAATTAGATTAATTGCCAACAGTTTATTAACATGATTGAATATTCAAAAGGAATAGTCTCTCAGAAGTAAAAACGGGCAGAAGATTACCAATATGCAAAAACATTGTCTACAAATTGTGGAATTTCATGTTCCTCAACATTAAATAGTGAAGAGTGACTTTACACTGGATGCTTGTGGTCTTCTGGCACTCAGGTGGCCCTCAGGTGTAAAAACAGTTAGAATTCTGTATTACTGCATGGGATCAGAAACACCTCCACAAATAACCGTTTGTAAACGCCATTCACAAATGCAGGTTAAAGCTCATTATGCAAAGAAGATAACCCAGAAATGCTATTTTCTTCTTTTGGCTAAAGCTCATTTAAAATGAATGAGCTAAAGTGGAAATCTAGTATGTGGTCAGATGAATCAAAATTATATATATATTTTTTTAAACCATGGGCACCACACTTTACAGACTAAAGAGGATAGGGACCGTCCAGCTTGCACACCTGAAAAGGTGGCATCAATGCTGGAAGGGATAAGAGCAACATATGCTTATATTTAACCAATACCTTTTCAGGAAGAGCCTTTTCATCAAGATAATGCTAAACTGCATGATATAACTATTACAGCAGCATGGCTATATAGTTAAAGAGTTTGGCTGCTTAACTGGCCTGCCTGCTGTCCAGATCTTTCATCAACTGAAACTCACAATCTGAGGCTACAATGTGGGGTAGCTACAATCCTGTATCAGACAAAATGAAACAACATTTCTGTCTGCACACTTCAACAACTGGATTCTTCAGTTCCCATTCATATTTGAACTGTTGTTTAAAGTAGCAAGGATACTACACAGTAGTAAACATCAAAATGTTTTAGAACCATCAAATTCATAATTACTGTTATTAATAAAAATAGAGGGGGTTATGAGATTTGTAAATTATTGTATTGTGTTTTTGTTTACATTTTACATAATATCCCAGTTTTGGAATTGGGGTTGTAGCTTCTATGGTGTAATGGGATAAAGAGTGATACAAATGTTATGCAAAGGTTCTAATGAGCACTGGGATTATAATATACTTATGTCAGGACTAAGCACAGCAATGATCAATAATTGGGGTCTGGATTTTTATGGCATTATTATAAATAAAGGTTTACTCAAGATTTACTTGCATGTTACATCAGCTTTCTCCAAACCACATTAAGGATCTTTGACAGAACTTTTTTTAAGAATGTGCCAGCTAATCGTTGCACTGCCATCAATCCCGGGTAATTTATTGTTACTTTAGTAAAAAATCTTAGTACCTTATTTGCTAAAAATGACGGCTGTAGATATCGGTGTCATGCTGACTGGCGTTTGGCTATTGAGCACATTCCTACTGTCCCTGTGTTCCAGCCAGCACAGGTTCCATACCCTGCAGCAGAGGTGGACTCCATACGAGAAGTCCAGGTAGAGTGCAGGAAGTGGAAGAGGACAGTAGTGTGTGCTGCGCTTGGCTTCATATGGGGAGCCTTGTAGTTTTTGTCAACTTCTTTTAGAACTCTTTTGTGTGTCATCTAGCTATCACCTACACACTTTCCAATCGCCCTGATGTTTTCGAGTCTGTGTGTGTACCAAAGGTACACACACAGATTTAGGACTTTTGGACATGCGTGTATTGATGGAGAGTCTTTGTTGCATCTTGCTCTTTAGGTTTAATGTAGTACTTTGTGTGGTGTTGCCTAGTTAAGTGCTATTTCTTTTGTCTGTTTTGGAATGGGTTTGCTTTGGCTTTGTAAGAGAAATTGTGTGTCGTCTGTCTTTTGTAATGTAGACAATATTTCTGTTGTCCTGTTCTTCAGTTACAGTTTTGTGTGGTTTATGTGGGTAAAGACACAGCAATGAGAACACATATGTAAAGTTCTTTATTGCGATTTGCTATTCAATGAAATTAAGTTTCAGTTCTTAAGGTGCATGAAAATAAAAATAAAATAGAAAAAAGTATTAAAACTGAAATTGTTTTATAGAATATAGTATAATCAATTGTGTTAAATAATAAGTTAGGAATAGCACATTTTAGGACATGTTTTAATGATATAGTACTGTATAAAAGCATGTCCAAACGTTTCTTTATTCCACAGCAATTTTAAATGTTCACTATATTTTCATTTATAAATAAATGGCAGGTATTTTTTATATCCAATTATAGTGTTTAACACACTCAAGAAGCTACTTCTGACACTCATTCTTTAACTGAATCTCTCTTTTTTCCCTCTCTAATAAGAAACAAAAATGAAGTTTTTCATGTCACAAAATGTAAAAAAACTCTTCTTTCTTGAGAATGTCGAAAAAGCTACAGCTTTAGCACTGGCTGTTCCAAATCTCAGATTCCTTCTATAAATAATAAATATCCAAAAATCCTCTTCATTATAAAGAATACAGAGAACAGAGAACTGTACATGTCTCTGTGAGTGTGTGGTTAGTATAAAAATGATACTGTATTAGAAGCATTCATTGTTGCAGTAAATTAAATGAACAGCAATGTGGTATAAAGAGACAGGTTGAAAGTGCTGGATATTAAACTGACAATCCAAAAACAGAAAATCAATGTGTTTCTGTGTGTGTGTGTGTGTGTGTGTGTGTGCGTGTGTGCATGTGTGTGTGCGTGCGTGTGCGTGTGCGTGTGCCCTGACCTGTTTGCCTGTTTGATTACATTACGCCTGCCTCTGCTCACTTTGACTCCAGCCTCCATTACTGTGTGCTGCTTTTGGTTCTAGCACAAAATGGCCGCCTCTGCTCATCAACTCGGCGTGTTCATGCCAAGGACAGGCGAGCATGTGTGTGTGTGTATGTGTGTTGGGCACATAAGAATGGAGACACTAAATTTCCCTCTATGCTGTGCAGAGCTGGACCTCGTCCTGAAGACTCTGGTGCCGGTGCAGTAGTTGGAACAGGACCGTGGCCAAACCCCCCCACCGAGGCAGAACAGCTCCAGGCTTTAATGGCTGCTGCAAACGGTGAGCTTCATTCTGTTCTATTATTTATTTTTGTATTAAAAATCCCTTCATCACTTTGCTAACCTATTTAACTATCTTTAGAGAGATTTGAGAGATTTTAAATTAATCGTGTAACAAGTCGTGTAGAGGGAGTGGGATAAATATACATTTAAATTATACATTAATTGTGTGCCTGTTTTGTTTCGCAATATGGACCAAATCTAATATTTTGCAAATATCCTTTAAATAAAGGTGCTATGACACCATTTGTGGTCTAAAAACCTGAAATGCCATTAGTCTTCAGCACAGTGTGCAAGGAATCAAAGACACCATTTAACATTTTTTAGAAGAATATAATTATCAACACAATTGTGTGATGAACCGAAGTTGATTGTTTTGAAAATGACAGTAAGATGCCTCTGGTTTGCTAAATGAAGGTTGATGGAATATAAAAAAAAATAAAGAAGGGTCTTTCCTCATCCCTCACACAGCTGCAGTCTGTCTGAGAATGCCACATCATAATGCATCACTCTGTTTGTTAAAAGAAAGAAAGAAAGAAAGAAAGAAAGAAAGAAAGAAAGAAAGAAAAAACAAATGACTAACATTGACATGATGTAGACAAAGATGGTGTCAGTGAGTCATATGAATTCTTAACAAATGTGGGTTTCTTTTTATGCACCGTTAAACATGTGAGTGTGTCTGCCAGTGTGTTATAGCTACATAATGCATAGAGGTCGTCACCCAAAAGCAGGTCACACACAGACTGCAGTGCAGTGTTTTTTTCACTGGTCTGTGAGGTCTCCTGTGCCAGACTGCCCACTCTGCTTTAGCGCATATGAGTTATTTCTATATTGAGATCACTGTTTAAATTCTTGAATCTGATTGGGCAGGCTGTGTTGATTCATTTTATATGACAGCAGCCTTTACTGTAGTACACAATACCTATGTTTAGATGCACAGAGTGTGTGTCAGCAATGTGCTGTTGCTATAGAAATAAACCTTTTTTTTAATTTTTTTTTTTTTATAAATGTTAGAAGTAAAACTTTATTGTTGAGTTTGTTATTTTTTCCTTCATAAGAGAAACACAAAGTCTGGTAAAGGAACAACTGATTGTAGCTGCTTTAACAAAAGTGACAAATTGTCATTTATCAACATGAAATGGAGCAATAAACTGATAATGGCATGTGTTGTTCTTGAAGGAAGAGATAATTAAAACATAGTAAAAAAGGAATAAAGCATTCCTGGTCATGTTTTATTTATCACACCAGCGTCTTTTGTGATTATCTTCCTAATACATCACAACACTTACACACAGTGTATTCTAAGAAACTGACACTTTAACAATTATTTCTTTTATCCTTTCCTTTTATTCCTCTTTCTCCTTCTAATTCGCTCTATCTGTTCCCATCTCTCTCTCTTTATCTCTGTCCTTTCTATGTCTCTCCCTGTTGTCCTAGAAGCGAGTGAAGCTTCAGCGACTCTCGGACCTCGCTACAATGCCCAATACGTCCCCGACTACCGTCAGAACGTTTACATCCCAGGCAGCACCGCTACTCTAACGGCTAACCCCCAGCAGCAGATGCCTCAGCAGGCGCTGCCACCTCCTCAGGCCCCGCCCCAGGCTGCACCTACCAGCGATGTCCCCAAGGCTGCCCCGACTCCGGCCAGCAAGAAGAAGGTCACCAAGAAGGACAAAAAGTAATAAGCATAATATAGCATAAAGAACGCATTAGATCCGATCAGATCAGCAGTGGCGCTCTATTTCTCTAATCTGAGCATTTCTCGTCTGTGCATGTTCAGCTAGAATATTTCATAACCAGAAATCTCTTTATGACTGACACTAAATATCAGTTGCAAATAGTTTTGCTTTTAGACACAACGGAAGAAATTCTCAGCTCTCTCTCAGCTCGTTTTCCTTTTGTGGTAGATTTTGGACCCTAGCATAAAACACAAATATGGATAAGAAGTAAATAGGACAAGATCAGACAAACCATGTCTCTTTTGTAACCTTGTTTGATAGCACTGATAAAAATACATGTTGATTATCATGTTACCATTTGGTTGCTTGTTTTTTTGTTTTTTCTTACGCAAAATAGATGCTATTTGTTGTGACAAGAATGAAAATGAAATGTTTTTCGAGGATGTGCCATAACCCTGGGAATAAAAATAAAATGATTATTCTTGCATGATCCAATTTTTAACCCTAGTATTAAAAACCTATGCAGTCTGAAACAGATAAGAAAATGTATAATGTTAAACATACTTGCTATAAGAAAAGCAATTTTCCACCTAAAAAATAGTTGTACGGTTTGTATTCTAAGAGAAAAAAACAATGTAAGATTGGATTTGGTCTAGAAAAAGTCGTTTCGCTCTATGTAAACTATGCTAGCTTAATTTTATATGATGATTATGTATAATATTATTATTTAAACACACTCTGATGGTCTATAGTGTGTATTGCTCCTATCAGCCTGTATTAACACAAAGGTGATTCCCAGACATTGAATATAGTGGATATTGGTCAATCATGATCATGCATCAAGTTCTTAAGATGTGTTGTGGGTTGAGAAACATAAAAGATTTTGACATACAAATGAATATTAACCAGTGGCGAACATTGAAATATGTTCTTACAAATATTCATCCAAATCAGTAAGACCTTGGTTGTATTCTCAACCAACTCCCAAGTTAAACTTTATTACTCACCTGCATTCTGTAAAGTCTCAAACTCGCCATGTAAATATGCCATGTAACCAGTCTGTACAAACTAGAGCCACAACACCAGGCTAGCACAGGAATGTTTCAGTATTTTTAGAAAAAAAATATAAAAAGAAAATTATAAACAAACAAAAAAAAAAGTGTAGTGCTTTAGATACAAAAAAAAATGATTCAAACACACTTACTAACCAAACTGTAAATACAACCTCGAAATCTCTGAAGACAACGCAATCGTAGCTTAGGCCTTGTGAAATACTAATCAAAAAAATGTGCATATTTTTGTGTTTTTTCCTTCTCTTTCACTTTATTTCTTCCCCCCAAAAAAATGAAGGTGTTTTTAGCGTGCCCTTTCTTCGACATCTCTCTATAGTCTTCGGTGTTTTGTAATTTACAGTAAGCTGTTTAATGCTACCGGAATGGCTATTCCTGTCTGTTTAACTCAAAATATATAGAAAATAATAATAAATGTAAATGTCTGTCTGCTGCTTGAATATCTTTCTGTATTCAATTGTGTATTTCAATTCCTTTATCTCTTTTTCTTTCTTAACCGCTTTAACGCTTCATGTCCTGCTTTTATTTTATATGCCGATATTTATATGGCTGTTGATTTTTTGTTTATGTTCTTGTTTATTAATGGGACACTTACATTTCAAATAAAAGTTTGAACTCACATTAAGGTCCTGTCCCTAAGTGTGGTTTGTAATTGCTTAATGGCTTCATCCTGCTGAACATATTACCCTAATAACTGTATACTACTGTTTTTAGTTATACTCATAACAATATCAGCAACAAAAAAAGCAAAAAATAAATAAAATAATAATATACATGTATTCAGTCGTATCTCGATACTCGTGACCTTGATAGTTTGCGACTTTTTATTTGGAACCGGACTAAGAGTAACTCGCGGAAAATCTGATAGTTCGCGAGAAAACAGAGTTTGTACTAATAAATTGCATAAAATGTATTATTGTATTATTCATTAAAAAGTAGTTAATAAAACATGTATGACAATAATTCACAATTTTTGTTGAGTTTACAATTTCCCTTGAAAAGGGAATGACCAAAAAGAGAGTCAAAACCTCATGATTTTTTTGTTACTTACTAGGGGTCATAGAACGTAACCCCCACATCGATATATATTATATACTGCAACTAATATAAATAGTTTTCTACACTTCATTGAAAACCTGTTCATGTCAATTTTATTCCTAAACCATAGAAAACAATTTATATTAGTTGCAGTATATGATGTAACTGTAATGAATAGACATTATGTAACTATATGATGTAACTGTAATGAATAGACATTTGGTATCACCCAGATTAGTTTTCTTTTAAGGTTTAATCCACATACCATCTTAGTGAGCTCTTTCCACAAGACTGTCACTTTTGATTTGTTAATTGGGGAAATTAGGGGCTAATATTTGATGGTAAAATAATATTTTAAAAATATCTGTAAAACGTCTTTTAAAATTAGTTCATTGTTAAAAGCTCTTTACAAATATTATTTATTCGTATTTGTAAAAGATTTTGTAAATACATACATTTGCTAGATTAAATTAATGAAAACTAGATATGGCATTTTGTTTGGGTTCAGTGATCTGCATCATAAAGCTGTATTGTGTTTTGTTTCTATATAAATAGTTTTAATAATGGATATCAAATATCAATATTTTAGATATCAGTATTTCACACAGCTCTAAAAACAAAACAAAAAAAGAATAAAGAAAAGAGTGGCAAACCATTTTAAAATTAGCAAATAAAACTATCAGTTTAATGGTGAGTTTTAGCACCAACAAATGATCCATGAATCTTTATAATGTTTTTGCTCACTGATCCAAAAATATTGTATTAAAATAAACATGGGCCATAAAGCACAGGCTTTACAACAGATCCGCATTACAATTTAATGATTTAAGATCTAAACTCTCTTCAGTGGCTAGAAACAGAAACACACATGACCAGGTTGCACACAATGCACTTCATGTGGCTAGAACAACTTACTTTAGTCCAAAGGTCTGTGTTCTGTTATGTAGCTCTATGTTGTGTGATGTGGATCCATGCTGTTTTATGTAGCACCAGGGTTCTGGATAAACGTTGTCTCATTTCCCTGAGTACTGCATCAGCTATATATAGTTGAAATGACAATAAAGTCTTCTTGACATAACTTATTCATAGGACTCGTGTAATGATCAGATCTAAAAAAAAAAAAAAAAAAGACTGATTTCCTAAACTAAATGAGAAGTTTCCTATTTCAGTGAATATAAATGATTTAAAATCTAATAGCTCAGTATGAGCTTGACCTGAACAATCCTCCATTTCATTAGACTTCTCTGTTGAGTTGACAAAATGGCCACTGTCTCAAGCATCTGCAGCGGTTGCCTAGGAGACAAGAGAAAAGGAGGTTATTTTCTGATGCAGCAGCATCCACATCTCTATGTGTATCGGCAGGTGATGATATTAAGGAACACGGTACTTAAGTGCACATAGGGTTATAAACATTTCATAGCATTTTAATAAGGTTACATTTGAAATCTGAGCAGAAATGAAATTAGATGCGACAAAGAGGGGAGTTAAGAGAAGAGAGACTTGGGGAAGAATAGGATCACTGAGAAGATCTGCTTCTTCAGAGAGAAGCTGTTTTAAAAGCAGTCTCTGATTGCAGAAAGATTTAGTTAATTAGATGTTTCATTAATCACCCCAGGAACAATAAATAAATTAATTAATTAATAAACTCTTTTTTTAGATGTCTTTAAATCACAGACGTCAGACACATCTGCTTTAGTAACTTTGAGAATCATGGAGGAGAATGCAAAAAAAATATAATAATTTATATGAAATAGTAATAGATGAAGGTTAGGATGAGAGAATGATGTCAAATAATATCCAATGACTTTCCTCTTGCTTTCATACAGAAAGACATTACATTACAACTTTTTACATTCTTTAGAAAATCTTCTATTTCTATTAAATCACAAAGCCTTACTAGTGTTGACACTGGAGTCTCCTTTCATCATTGATATAGGGATATCTGCATACTCTGGAGAAGATCGGACATGTTTATAATTCGATTATGTGGCGTGTTCTAACCAACCAATACCGATCTACCATTCACAATCCAGAAATCAGCAGTGTTTAAAATTCAAGAAGAATATTTTCCATTCATTTATTTAATTTAGACGGTTTTATAAAATGTATTTATTTAAAAGACAACTTGCAGTGTCTGTACCAACATGCCGTTTCACTAAAAATGTCAGGTTACACTAGAAATGTTGCTGAAAAAAATATGAAATTATTTTTAGAAGTAAAGCTGAAATGCTCTGATCTTTCTGTTAGCTGGTTTTCAGCTCACAGCTTCTAAAAACATATGACATTCCTTTGTGTCTTGCTCAGCTGTGGCTTTTGTTACCGGGCAGATTTAACTGACTAGAGAAAACCATGATTGGTCCAGATGAGGCCAGATGCTCTTTTCAGTTTCCACCATGTGCCAGTGAACATCTAATCATGAAAAGGTCAGTTCTTCCTAAACCCTTCATGTGACAGGCCAAGTGACTAACGGTTTGAAATTCACCTCACTCATACACACACACACACACACACACACACACACACACACACACACACACACACACACACACAACCGAACATTTTAAATTCAAGGGCTGTGAATAAATATCATGCCATCACACTAGCTCTCTCTCTCTCTCTCTCTCTCTCTCTCTCTCTCTCACATGCTCATATATGCACAGTGCTGCTTTTCTTTGTTCTAAGAGATTCATGAAATAGCAAGAAAAAAGAAAGAGAAGGTTATTCTGCTAACATGAAAGACTCCATCCACTGTGTGGATCACCTCCTCCCTTCCTCTTTCCCTCCCCCTCCTTCTTGCATGAAATTGGCAGTATCCATTAAAGAAGGAAAAAGCCCCAATGCAGCTGCCGTTACCAAGGAAACAAGGCTGTCAATCCAGCTGTACTACTTACAGCACAGAGGACTTAGAGCATAAAAAACACATACTGAGACACTTTCATACTCAAAGCAAAAGAGAAGACTCTATTATTTTATCTCATCATTTAAATGAATAAAACCAGCATTATTTCTTTACAACAATGGTTCATTAAGACTGGTTTGAATAATTTGTGTTTTTTTTTTTTTCTTCATTCTGATGCATGTTCAAATTAAGAAATGGGATGTCATGATAAATATTGAATGCTCAGTTTTTTGGTCAAATAACTAACAATTTCCTACCTGCCTTATTATACATTAACTATTCTTTATAAAAAGTACTTGTTTCTCTTTTGTTCTTCTAATAATGGCTTGTAGTGGATTGAATATTGTAACAAAAGGAAAAAAAGGCAGCAGATGAACTCGTCCAAAAACAGGCAAAAGCCAAAAGTCAAATCAAACACAATGGCAAACACCACTAATATAAAATCAAAAAAAAAAAAGGCATATTTAGCTGTAAGAAATCTATTTTAATAGCAAAAAACACAGAGAAGGATTTCCAGGAAACAGGTGAGTTCATCAGGCAGGTGAGTGAGAGAACTGGACTGGAGTGGATTATGGAATGGGGTTCATTTAGATGTCACAATAAAAAAGTGTCAATGTTTCTATAAAATAATGAGATCATGAAGTTACAACTTTATCAATCCTACTAACCTATTCAGCACATAATTAGCAAAATAAATGAATAACATTGGTTAAGAAGAAAGTAGAACATATTTTGTGAGCTTAAGGTAAAAAAAAAGCTAATGGTAATAAATAAAATCACTTTAGATTTATTATAGAAATCCTTTGTCTTTTCTGTCACACTCATCCACAAAATAAAGGACAATTTCCTAGCATGTCTAACACATAGATTTTCTCTGGTTCATAGAGCTTGTCCATTTTTCTATCCATCACAGGAATGTGTGTGTGTGGGGGTGGAGGGGACACACACAGTTCTGCTCTCTAATATTTATAGGCAACAGGCACTCGGTGGAACCACAGTTCATAAAGCATGTCTACCCCAACCCCAGCTTATCATTACCTCTTTGTTTTTCCCTTAGCCGTTACCATGGCAACCCCGCATCCTCGAGCTGGATGTGGAAGTGAGGAGAGCTGAGCTCATGCGACTAGACCAGCACACCTGCAGTGTGAGTCAGAGCAGTGTGCTTAAAGAAAGAGATAATGCAGGTGGGGAAAATACAGATAGTGTGTGAGAGAGAAGAAGAAAGAGAAATATATAGAAATGGTTTGTTTGTTCTTGTCTTGAGAAACCCTTCAAAGGCTTCGGATTTTTCTTCTGCATATCTCCCTCTGTTTTTCTCTCTCTTAAAAATAAAAAAATACATTAAAGGGGGCTATCTATTTTAAATGAGTCTCAATTTCTCTTTCGTCTTTTCTCTCTCTTTCTCTTTACTGCTTCGTTGCTTCGTTCCAAAAACAGCATCATTAACCCCAGCTAAACTGCAAACAGATTCCTCCCCCTTTCCTTTTTTTCTGTGGCATCACATCCCCCTCTCTCTGTGTGCTTCCTCTCTCCTTATTTTCCTCTCAGTTCTTCTTTGTCCTTTCAGCTGAGCATATAGAGCAAGCACACACAGACACACACACAGAGACACACACACATACAAATTCAATCTTCCTCTCTCTCTCTTTCTTTCTCTCTCTCTCTTTCTCTTTCTCTCTCTTCCTCTAACACATACAAATTGTCTCTCATGTACACGTAGACTCTATATGCCGGAGGAGCGGATGCTCGCATAAGGAGCCAGGTAACCATGGCAACAGACAGAAAAATGACGACAGCTTTTAGTGAAGAGGATTGAGGTTTGCATTAATGTGCAGCATTGTGGAATATTACACTTACACCTGCACATGTGCACACACATTCAAAACAAACCAGCCTTATAAATCATTTACTAATAATTTATTGTTTTTGTCCATCACTCAGGACAAATAATCCTAATGATGAATTACAGTTAATAAAATCTCAAATGCAGTACATATGTGCACCAATTATAGTAGGCTGTCATATGGTCTTGAGTGAGAAGGACAAATATACACCAGTAATATACACATAGCATAGAGACGTATATATGAGCATTACTGCGTACAAGATAACACACCTAATGCGCATGCTCAAGCCAAAAGTCACATCAATAAAATAAGTCCTGTCCATGAGTGTCTGAAATGCCCCAAATAACAAAATAACATTTATCAAAATGGAAATTCAATGTAATCATTAATTGATTAGTAATGTGCTTTGACTAATAAATAATTTCTATGGACTGAATTATACTCTGAGATAAGTAAAGCTTTTTTTTTTTTTTTTTAAACATACTTAAATAAAAACACATACTTATATTAAAATATAAGTCCCAGAATTCAGCAAAATTATTCCTATTGAACACAAGTGGTACATCCCATGTATTTCCCACTGCTGAGTTTTTATCTGCTCAGCAGTCTAATATGCAGCAAAACAAAAAGGCTTGCATAATACAGTGTAGATGAAACAAAGATGGCAGACGTTTTTTATTTATTTATTTATTTTTTGCAATGTCTCTGTTTATTGAGTTGCACTTGTCTGACATGTGAGTGACAGGGCAATAGGACAAGCATGGCATCTTTAGTTGGACAGTAAATGGGCATGGCAGGATGATTCCACACTGCATGTGTTTTACACACAGGCATTAAATTTGAGATAGAGATTACAGCATGGTTTATAAAGGCTAATGAATATGACACATTTGACAAGGATGAAGATCTCAGAGTGTCTTAATAAACCACATAACAGCATGTTTGCAGTTTAATCATTTTACTGAACATCTGTTTTGTTATTGTTTATTTAAAACAATTGTTAAATTAAATGATGTGGAGATTCATGAGGTGTGGTGGAAAAGGATGAGGAACGTGTGATTTGCTCTTAATGCTGACTTCAATCAATTTAACCAGGCATATATTTCTTTCTCTAGACTGGCTTGAGATTTCTACCTGGAGACACCAAAAGCTTATTGCCAATCAGCTCCCATGGGGCACACAGTTGTAAAAGCTGATTGGCCATCTGGACCTCAAGGCTGATCCATGTGATGACTGGAGCAGAAAAAAGGAAGAAATAAGGTGGAGGAGGTTGGGGATAAGCTCCCTTCCCTGACCTCACCCAGTCATTAATCACTGTTAATCTTTATGAATTTTTTATTATTTTCTTAATATTCGGTGCAATATGCATGAAAATGCAGGACGTATTTGTGTGTTCTTAGTGTGCTAACACAAAAAATACACAATTCTAAAAAGACAAAGAAATCAAAACTTATAAACACCACTGGGAAAACCAACCAATGATCAAACACAAGTAAAAATTAAATTAAATTAAATTAAATTAAATTAAATTAAATTAAATTAAGATTTTTTTTCTTGATAAAAATGTAAGTAAAATAAAAAAATATATTTATATTATTAATACAGTTCGCTTCACTTTTCAAATCAAAGTACAAATAGTGAAGCAGTATTTTCCAATATTACCGACATGTCTGACCACAAAAAGATTAGATTTTTTATTTAAAGAACACTAAATGTTTTGAGGAGCTATGTATACGCAAAATTTGAATGACAGATAGGCATAATTATGATGGCTGACCATACTCTATAAACATGGCAGACATAAACTATAAACCACATTCTAGAAATCCTATCAGAACTTTATGAGAAGTGAGGATAGAGTCACCAGATTAGAGTAAATTCATTTAGAGGCACATTTTACCTCTGATGGTTTCCAAGCATTGACCTTAAAAACTTAAATGAAGATAGAAGATAGAATCTATGGCCTACTTGTGGCCTTATATTGTCAAAATGAAAATGAGAGTCGACAGAAGAAGATATTTTGCAGCATCGCTATTTCATTTCTTCAATGTTCACATTTTAATCCTTCTTCCTTTTTTGCCAATACAAGCCAGTAAGTGGACTGGTTGTAATAATTTACCCCAGTATGTGTGTATAGTGCATTAAAATACATCCTAGATCGAGTATACAGTTGCAACAGCGTCCAGAAGATGAATGAATAAATAAATCATTTTATTCTGCATTGCCATTTATTGTTAATATTCCTGTCATTATTGTATTAATAATCTACAGTATAAGTGGGGAGCATATGGAACCTCCTTATGGCATACAGGCTGCTGAGACAAAAAGCGAGCTCTGGCTCTGATCTGCTTTTAGATCAGCGGTGTGGGATTAAAAAGGAATAAGCTCCTGCAGAGAACCACAGAGTGACACATACATAGACACATACACACACATACTTCTGCCACTCCCAATTCACATCACTGAGATACAAATCCCTCCTGCTGTCAGCAGCAAGCTACTAACACATATCACAACATGAAGCTCAGAATGTCAGCGTGCAGCCCAGCAATATCGAGTGAATCAAATTATATAAAGGCATGATTCACTTTATGGTCACATCAAAGATTTTCCCTTCCAATAAACAATATTTTATTTTGTATATATCTTACAGAAGATTTTAAAGAACAGGAAGAAAGGAAAAAGGGCATTGCAGTATGCATATACTGTACAACCTTGTAAGATGCTCTGTGGCAGCCATGTTGGATTATGTAGGTCACACACATTCTTCTTGGGCATGTGACAGGATTTGCCCACTTTGTCTACACATTTGGTATTGTGGAGTATAAAAGCTGTGTACAGCTGTGGTTATACTGAAAGCCATATTTTTACTGTATGTTTTGTGTCGGAGGACTTTTTATATTATTTGCTGGGTGGTATTATAAACTAAAATGCACCACATATACACTGCAATGCTCCTCAGATAAACCCTAGTTTCCTTTTGAGTGTGAAGAGAAAAAAAAGAAAGCTGACGAAAGAAAAAAAAAAAAAGCGAACAAAAAAAAAAAAAAAAAAAAACGAGACGAGACGAGACGAGAACCATGCTGCCCGCTAGTGCTGACAAAGAAAACTGCAATTCTTAACACAAAACGCATTCACTAGAGGAAGATAAAGATGAGGATGAGGACGAGGATGTAATAAAATGCACTGCATTTATTATGCAGAGTGTGTGTGTGTGTGTGTGTGTGTGTGTGTGTGTGTGTGTGTGTGTGTGTGTGTGTGTGTGTGTGGGTGTGTGTTGTGCTGTAGTGTAGTAATGCCCAGACCTATATTCTCTACTGCTCCATTTGTAATCATAGCAGAAACCCTGACCAAAACATTGGGCCTTGCATCTTGGTGGTGCCAGAACTAACAACCTTTTGCTCAGAAATAAAATCTTTTTATAACTGAGGTACCACTCTACACATCAGTACATACTACAAATCATCTGAGCCCTAATCAGGTATTAGAATTAGGTAACAAACAATTTTTCAATGTTGCAACACCTTGATTCTCTGAATAATAATTCTTACTGTAGAATGATAATAGCCTTATAACCCAGATGGTTTGGAAGTAAGATCATTGTTGATGTATTTAATTTCTTGGCATTGTATTAACACACACCTGAATGCTCCAGACAATTAAACTGCTAAAACTAATCTTTCATAAAGATGGTCATATTGACTGATGATAAATTAAGGCATTTGATTAGCAGCACCTGTGTGCTACTTAGCCTCTTACTCTCATTGAATTGGTAAAGGTGTAGTTAGTGTTTCATACATGACTTTGCCATTTTGTCTTTATTTTTGTAAAATTAATAATGTCACAGTATTAGAGGGACAGAAAATTTAGTACCTTTTAGGAACAAAGTGAGAGAGGCCCGATTGAGATGGTTTGGACATGTGCAGAGGAGGGACATGAGTACATCAGTAGGAGAATGCTGAGGATGGAGCCACCATTAAGGTCCAAGGACCAAGGAGGAGGTTTATAGGTGTGGTGGAGGAAGACATGCAGGTAGTTGGTTTGAAAGAGGCAGATGTAGAGGACAGAGGGGGTATGGAGACTGATGATCTGCTGTGGCGACCCCTTATGAGAAGAAGAAGAAACAATGTCACAGTGTAATAGCTTGTGTTTTTCTGAGACTGTATTTAGCTAATTACCTAAACTTGCTAATATTATATCCTGTTGTGTAAAACCATAACATTCTTGAGGTTGTCATTTATATAACTTTCATATGTTTGGCTTTATATGTGCTCAATTTACATACCAGTTTAAATGCACTTTATATGGAACATGGTGTCATGCTGTTATAAAAAAAAACAATCATTGATTTCATTTGCTTTATAGACACAGATGTGTTTTATTCCTTCTTATACCACAGCAATGACAATGATTACAGTTATAAAAAGGTTTGACCACACTGTTCGACTTGAATCCATTTATGTCTATAGATATTGTCATTGAACATCCTTAAAACAAGAATTCTCTTGTGTTAGCAGACAGTAACCTCAACAGACCCCTTTTTCCACTCTTATTAATAAGCCAAAAAATGCAGCTTGTCATGTAAATGAAAAACTGCAAAGCACAAACTCCTCTGAATCACATGTCTGTGTTACAGCTTTACCTCAGTGAGTTACAGAGCATTGTCATAAGAGATTCCGTCCAAAAATGTTGAATTAACATCTCCTTACAGAAAACCTCAAAGCATAAAGAATTCCATTTTTTATTTATGCATTTGAGCAGGTAACTGGCCGTACAGTCTTTATCATACCATTCTATCACTGTTCGCTTTTCATATAACATGACCCAGTGTTTTATTCCTTACATATATGACAGAATTGATGATAAGGATATGTCTACTCTCATCCTCATCCAAAACTGAAAAAAGTCTAAATCAGACTACAGCTGCTGCTGCACTGAAAGTTCCATTATCACTCTATTCCTCTGAGAGTTTTTCAGGCAAAAAGGCAGCAGGGAATAAATGGGAGAGAAAAAATAATTGAATTGTGGACCAGTGACCCAGTATAAAGTGAGCCATGCTTGAAACTTATAACAAGGTCTGCATTGCAGTGAGATTGAGCAAGTAGGCCAAACCAAAGCCAAAACAAAGTAAGTGAAGGCCCACATTAGTTCAGCTTTAGAGCCAGACTCTTCACATTAGCATTTAGCTGCTCTGATAATCAGATAAAGACTGTAATCTGGTTTGTGATTAGGTGCGGCCTCTACACCAGGCATTTTAACTTGTTAAAAAGATTACAGGGTATATCATAAACTAGCAACATACAGAAAATAGACAGAGAGATAGAGAAAGAGAAATATACATATATATATATATAGAGAGAGAGAGAGAGAGAGAGAGAGAGATCACAGATGGTAGTGTAATAGATGGATGACCTTGGCATTACTGTATTCATGTTGTTACACTGCAAACTGACCCCTTTAACAAGGTGCAGGATGTATAGTTTTGGAATTTTGCCATCTCAGGTAGAAAAATTGAGGCATTGCAGTTCCTCTATATATTATATATATATATATATATATATATATACTCTATATGAACAATTGAAACACTGACTGCACATCATGCCTTCTCACTAAATCCTTACTTAACTTTATTAATGCTCTTGAGTAAAAAAATGTGTGTGTGTGTGTGTGTGTGTGTGTTGTGTGTGTGTTGTGTGTGTACTTTTTGAGCATTATATTCTACATTTAGTATCCATTTGAGGTTATAATTACTTCCAAACTTCTGTAAAGATGTTCAGTGTGAACACATGCATTGTATGGAATTATGTAGTAAACAAAAAAAGTATTAACAATAATAATTGTTTTATATTTTAATTTGTCACATTTCTTGCCTTCCTAATGTGCTTAAGACCATCAGCTGACAGTACATAATTTCTTTAAAAAATCTCTTAAAAGGTTAGTCAATCCGAGAAGTCTCAAAATCTCAAGAAATGTCAATATATCCCAAGTGCAGTCAAGCTAACCATCAATCACTATAATAAAACAAGCTCTCATGAGGACCATTACAGGAAAGGAATACCGAGAGCTACCTCTGCTGCAGAGGATACGTTTATTAGAACTACCAAACTACGATTTCCAGCTAATCCGATTAGATCCTACAAAAACAGAGTTCAAGTGGCAAACACATTTCACTATTCAGAAGAGACTATGTGAGTAAAAATTACTTGGAAAAACAACAAGCAGAAGAAACTCGAAATTTGATAGTCAAGGTGCATTTGTGAAAGCGGAAAAACGCAAATTGAATTACGTCGCAATTTATGCATCCACATATGAAAAACACGAAGAATACAATATGCAATTCCTTTTGAATCGTTTCCTGAATATTCTTCCATATCAAACAGTCATGCATTCTCACTATGCATATCGCATAGTCAGATTAAAAGGCCAGAGAGACTGTAAAATTGCTTTAAATATAGCAATAAAGCAGTGTGAATGTTATAGTTTGTTGTTTTATTTACTGTGTAATTAGTGCTAAGATACATTGATTTTAATTGTTATATTTAGTGAAATTTTAGATGTGTTAGAAAATAACATTAAGTTTAGTGTTTTCTTTAAAGAATGTGGGATGTGATGATGGATAGCACTGTGTTATGTGTTATGTATAAATGACTAATTATAATTAAAAGAAGACGAAGAAAGTAAACGCATGTACAGGTAAACAAAAACAGACATTTTGTGACTGCACTGAGGGGTATTTTATTTTTAAATTATTAAACAAAACAATGATTCCCTGGCCCATGATGATTGGTTAATAAGCCAATTTAGATTCCCTAGAGCTGTGGTCTTCAATCAGTATGCTGAATTGGGTCTATTACTATAGAAGGCAACATGCTAGTCAACAGTCAAAATACAGGTTCTCACCAAACTCTGGTTATTGGCAACTGGTTATTTTCAGTGGGAATTGGCAGACAGGAAAATGTTTTATATAAATATCAGAGGTAATAAGTAACAAAGTACAAATACTTTATTACTGTACTCAAGTAGATTTTTTGGGACAGAGGAATACAGCAATGTAAACATGACTGAGAACAGAGAAATTCCTGATCACCTGATCATCATCATCATCATCATCATTGTTATGCTTGTGTTCTATATGGTGGATGTTCATAACTTCGAGAATTGAAAATATAAAACATATTTTAGGTTATTTAACACATTTTTGTTTACTGCATAATTACAGAATGCTTTTTCATAGTTTTCAAAATCATTGTTCTTTTTGGGCATTTTAAATACTATATAAGGCTGAATTAATTTAAATCCCAAAGTGTGTTTGGTCCATCATTAGTCTCTAATGTTGTTAAACCCTTTTTCCTTGATTTCCTTTTTAATGTCCAAACTTTTTTAAAGCAAAATGACTTTTCTCCTTTCTGAAATAAATCTATTCTTGTCTTATATCCACACTGTCTAAATTATTTCTTACATTTCAGAGTAATTAGTCAGAATTTTCTTCTTCTTCCACCCATTAGGGGTTGCCCCAGTGGATCATGTGTCTTTATAACCCCCTGTCCTCTACATCCGCCTCTTTCAAACCAACTACCTGCATGTCTTCCCTCACCACATCTATAAACCTCCTCATTGGCCTTCCTCTTTTCCTCCTTCCTGGTGGCTCCATCGTCAGCTTCTACCGATATATGTTATTTTACTCAATGCCACTGTCTCTAAACCATTCAACATAGCAGGTGTCACCACAGTCTAATAAACTTTTGCTTTCACTCTTGCAGATACTATTCTATCACAAATTACTCTTATCACTCTTCTCCACCCACTCCACCCTGCCTGAACTCTTTTCTTCACTTCACTAACACACTCCCCATTACATTGCACTGTTGATTCCAGGTACCTAAACTCATCCACCTTTACCACCTCTTCTCCCAGCAACTGCACCACTCACTGTCGTCCCTCTCATTCACAAACATGGTCTTTGGCTTACAAGTACTCACTTTCATTCCCCTTCTCTCCAGCACGTACCTCCATCTCTCCAGACTCTTTTCAACCTGCGCCCTACTCTCACCACAAATAACAATTTAATCCGCAAACATCCTAGTACATGGAGAATCCTGTCTGACCTCATCCATCAACCTGTCCATCACTATTGTAAACACGAAAGGGCTCAGATACGATTCTTGATGAAATCCAAGCTCCACTTTGAACCAGTCTGCCGTTCCTACTGCACACTGTTCTCATATATGTCTTGCACCACCCACACATAATTCTCTTCCACCACTAACCTCCTCATACAATACCACAGATTCTCTGTCGGCACCCTGTCGTCCACTTTCTCCAAATCCACAAACACACAATGCAATTTCCTCTGACCTTCTCTATACTTTTCTCAAATCAACATTCTCAAATCATCTATTGTGTCTGTAGTGCATTTCCTTTTCAGGAAACCATACTGTTATTCCACTGTAGTTACTGCAGGCCTGTACATCTTCCTTATTCTTAAAAAACGTGTGAAGTCGTCCACAATGATGTTGACTTTGCGGATGCAGCATGTGGTATAAATGTCCATGATAGAGGGAAGAGAGACTCCGATGATCTTCTCAGCTGTCCTTACTATCCTCTGTAGGGTCTTGCGATCCGAGACAGTGCAGTTCTTAAACCAGGCAGTGATGCAGCTGTTCAATGATTGGGGGAGGGAGATGGGCTTTCCTCAGCCTTCTTATGCAGTAGAAATGCTGCTGGGCATAATTGGTGATGGAGCTGGTGTTGAGTCACCAAGTGAGGTTCTCTGCCAGATGAACACTAAGCAGTTTGGTGCTCTTGATGATCTCCACAGAGGATCCATCGATGATCAGTGTAGAATGGTCACTCTATGATCTCCTAAAGTCAACAACCCTCTCCTTCGTTTTATCAACGTTCAGAGACAGGTTGTTGGCTCCACACCAGGCTGATAACTATTGCACCTCCTCTCTGTATGCTGACTCATCATTCTTGCTGATGCGACCCACCATGGTTGTGTCATCTGCGAACTTAATGATGTGATTAGAGCAGTGCATTGCTACACAGTCGTAAGTTAGCAAAGTGAACAGCAGTGAACTGAGCACACAGCCCTGAGGTACCCCAGTGCTCAGTGTGGTGGTGCTGGAGATGCTGTTTCTGATCCAGACTGACTGAAGTCTCCCAGTCAGGAAATCCAGGATCCAGTTAAAGAGGGATGTGTTTGGGTCCAATAAGCTTAGCTTCTTAATCAGGTGCTGAGAGATGATTGTGTTGAATGCTGAGCTGAAGTCTATGAACAACCTTCGTACATATGACTTGTTGTCCAGGTGGGTGAGGGCCAGATGAAGGGTCGTGGAGATGGCATCGTCCGGGGAGTGGTTTGGATTGATGTGCCTCATGATGAGCCTCTCGAAGCACTTCATCATGATGGGTGTAGCCGCTACGGGACAATAGTCATTGAGGCAGGAGACAGTAGACTTCTTCGGCAAGGGAACAATAGTCGTCATTTTGAGGCACGTAGGAACAACGGCGCTGCTCAAGGAAATGTTAAAGATGTCGGTGAAGACATCCACTAGCTCTTTTGCACATTCCCTGAACACTCTGCCAGTAATGTTGTTTTGTAGTTCGTGATCGCCTGGATGCCCCACATGCACCGGTGCCACATGGATTCTCTTGGCAAGGGACAGATTTTTCCTTGCTGTCTTTAAGGCCGTCTAGTCCCCTGCTCTGAGAGCACTTGATTTTAGCAGCGCACGCACATTAACGGTCATTGTTAGCGGTGCCGATGTAGCTGGTCACTGTTGACGTGTACTCCTCTAAGTTGAGGAAATCAACCATAAACTTCAACAGCAGTGAGCAGTAGGTGGAAATGAGGAGAAAGTTCTAACACCATTCCTTGTTGATGTAAACCCACAGACCACTGCCGCAAGTCTTACTGCACAAAGCTGCATTTCTGTCGGCACGAAACATGGCTAGCCGCTAACAGGGGAAATGGTAGAGCAGGCCAGCTAGGGTTAGCTTTTAGCCTAGTACTAGCTCGCTTTCTGCACTTTCAGCTTCCTCCGCTTTCTCATGAAGCACTTTCAATTCCCCTTTCTCCATCCGTTTGTCCGCCCCAGGCGATGCCGAGGTCTGGAGGCCTGGTTCTCGAAGCACGACGAGGTGGTGTAGCTTCTGCAACAGATCATTATTTATTGTGTTGTTTGGCTTGTTTCTAAGTTCCTGGAGTGTTCGACACTGGTTGCTCCAATGTTCATTTGTTGCATAAGGCAGGCTACAAAGTGAAAAGAAGCCCCATTTTGGGTCTGGAGCAGCAGCTGCAAGCTACTGCTGCGCCGCCATCTTAGATTAAGAACAGGGATCTGTGTGCATGTCCATGGGGACATTTATCCGGACCTGGGACCGACACTTGTAATGCACTGGTTTGTGCAACCTTAATGGCTGTTTTTTTTCTTTATATATATATATATATATAAAATTAGAAAAGATTACTAGATTATAATCATTCCAAACCCACACACACTGGTATAAAGAAGGTTATGCGATTATGATTTTGATTATGATTAAAGCCTAATGATTCATTATATACTGAATTATATATCTTATATTTTCCCCACAAAATAGACACCGTGTGAAATGTTCATCGTGTGACACCAAACACTTTTATCACATTCTTTACTGCTTCTCTCACACACTTCTCCCATCTTTCTGACATGCTTTCGCATGCCCCCAACTCCCCAAAAAAAGAAAAAAAGGAAATGGTATCTTCCACATGGGATCAAACTGAGTTCAGCTCACACATTCCACCATGTGGTGAGGTGAAGTCATTTATTTAACATTCATCTGTGATTTAGTGTTCACAGTGTTTTTAATCCTAAATAATTTATTATAATTTCATAGTGACACAGAATTCAATGTTGAGGGCTAAAAAGTCTCAAAATTCCAGATATTTGTGCACTATTTTTATATCACTATACACTGCTGAAAGTGTGTGTGTGTGCACGCTGCTTGCAGCAGCAGCACCATCTACCTGAGAGACAATAGCACTGAAACTGATCTTCTCCACATCAGCAACACTGACTCCATCAGGGCCAAATCCACTACTGCATCCATACCGCAGTCATCCAACCTCCTTGGGCGCAGGTTGATGACACATTCAGTCCCCGGCACAGAGTGATGACATGGGCAGCTTGCTGTTTACTAAGCAACACTGACCTCTGCAGCTCTCCATCCAGGAGAACAGGACTATGTAAAATTGTAGTGTAGCACAGAGACATGGGTGAAGTCTTACTGAGTGTGTTGTAATAATAATAATAATAATAATAATAATAATAATAATAATAATAATAATAATAATAATAATAACTGTACTAATAATCTGTACCATATTGTACCACTTTTATATTTTTTGTTTTGTTTTTGTCATCACATTGCATTGAATTTCATAGTCTTAAATCAAAATTTGAACGCACTGCATTGTAATGGGGTGAATATTATTGCATCACATCAGAAGCTGCAGAAGCTTTAATGTATCATATCGTTGGCTATTCTTAGAGGTGTGAATCACATCTACCTTAGTTATGGAGATAGTTGTTCTTCTGGAAAGAAAAATGCTGGCGCTTTTTCAGAGTGACCAAAAGATTCTTGTCACCTCCCTGACTAAGGTCATTCTCCCCAGATTGCTTCGTTTGGCCATGTAGCCCTCTCTAGGAAGAGTCCTGGTAGTTCCAAGCTTCTTTCATTTATGGATGATGGAGGTCACTGTGCTCATTGGGACCTTTAATGCTGCAGAAATGTTTATGTACCCTTCTCTAAAATTATACCTCAAAACAATCCTGTCTCAGGGGTCTACAAACAATTCCTTGAACTTTATCACTTGGTTTGTGCTCTGACATGCACTGTGGGAACTGAGGGATCTAAAATAGACAGTTGTGTGTCTTTCCAAATCATGTCCAATCCACTGAATTTACCACAGGTGGACTCAAATCAAGTTGTAGAAAGATGATCACTGGAAAAGGATGCACCTGAGCCGAATGAGTGTCATGACAAAACCTGTGAATACTTATGTATGTGATTTTTACATATACATTTTTCAAAGACAGTATTTTCCAAACAAACCTCTTTTACATTGTCATTATAGGTTATTGTTTGTGGAATTTCCAGGAAATGTATGAATTTAATCCATTTTGGAATAAGGCTGTAACAATATGTGGGAAAAGTGAAGCACTGTGAATACTTCCCAGATGCACTGTATATACACCTGTGTATTTGATTCTCTGTAGTTAAACTGTATATATGTTTTTGTTTGGTAATGGACCTCATTGTGTCAGTTTCCTGGACCCTGACTTGTCAGAGGAAATCCGACGGATGAAACAAAGAGGGATATAAACACATTGCAGGATTTCCTTATGTCAGTGTGGAGACTAAAATAAACATAATACTCACAATAAAGTTCATGTTAAACACTTTGTCCTGTGTACCCAAATACATATGGGTAGTTCTGAGCTTGTAAAAATGGTTTTAAATAGGAATGTTTATTGCATAAATACATCTATTTCTTTCTCTCTCTCACACACACACACACACACACACACACACACACACACACACACACACACACACACACACACACTCTGGAATGCAGGGTATGAGTGAAATTGGGCACTATGGATAAACAACACTAGAGTGTGTGGGAGTTTAATTGAAAACAGATGCACAGAGTTGAGTTACGGCAGAGGCACATACTCCAGTGTGTGTTTATGTGTTTCAGTTTTTAGGCTAACAGTATCTAATACTTAATGTTGTCATTGTCAATAAGTCTTTGTCTGTGAAAGGCAGAGTAAAGGTGTGATGGGAAAGTAAACATTCTTAGAACCGAGAAGCTGGAATTTTCTCTATGAACTATGCCTCTCTTTCTGTACACACTGACCCTCATATGGGAAAGCAGACCTGTTTCTCTACGTAGCTCAGAAAGTTCTTGTTGTATGTGTGTTTATGCGAGAGAGTGAGAGACAGGCCAAAACACCAAAATGGTACAGATGACCAGCATTTAAAATGCAGCATAATGCAGCATTTAACTAAGTAATATAATGAATAAATCTCTCTCTCTCTCTCTCTCTCTCTCTCTCTCTCTCTATCTATCTATCTATCTATCTATCTATCTATCTCTCTCTCTCGCTCTCTCTTTTGTTATGAGTAAAACTGTTATAGGGATTTACATGGAATCTATAAATAATCGAAACCCTTTAGTTGCCATGTAGGAGATAAAGCACACCGAAGGTCACTTTAAGTAGACACAGACAAAAGTTGAGTGTAAGGCAGCTATTAGTCATGTTGTTGTGTATAAGTGGAATAAAAAAATTGTATACAAATCTGTTCCAAGTTGAAGTATAAGGGCTGATTCTGTGATTAGCACTAAACTAACTAAATCCTTTGAAACCATGTTCACAATTTTACTATCTAAGAGCCTAAGATCCAATTAAAAAATATTCTAATCTTTTCTACATGATGTTACTTAGCATAAACTAATAAACGTAAACAAGCATCAATGCGAATAGATAGCAAACTAGCATTCCTTAATGTTAATGGGCATTAAGGACTTTATAATGATTTTCCTCACTGTTGTTTTTTAAGTAATAAAATTACTTTTTTTTAGAATTTGTGTAACAGAATGGTAACAGAAAGTAAAGAACCGTTCAACTAAAAAAGAATGGGAGAATGCAATGTCTTTTATTTATTTTATTTTATTTTAAGGAAGTTCACATGATATGACATCCTGTGTGACTTTGTCAACAACCTGTCATCCTGTGTGAGCTGAATAGAATATTTTTCATAGCCTATAAAGGATGACTTATGGAAAGTATCATTCAAGCAAAAGACATTAAATGGCTTTACACATTAATGACCATAGAATAATATGTTAATAATATGATTAAATTAATGAATGATTATATTTAAAGTTATATTCAGCTGAGATAGATTCAATGTCTTTGAAAGGGGTTATTCAAGGTTTTTTTTTTTTTTTAACTGAAGAGAAAATTCTTATAATGGGGAGCTCAGGAAGGACTTGGTGCAGTCTTATGTTAAAAAGCTATCGGATTACTACAAGGGAAATTCCCAGGATACCAAAAAAACAACATCCCCCCTTATGGAAAGTATCATTCAAGCAAAAGACATTAAATGGCTTTACACATTAATGACCATAGAATAATATGTTAATAATATGATTAAATTAATGAATGATTATATTTGAAGTTATATTCAGCTGAGATAGATGGTTAGGTTTTTTTTTTTTTACAAAATGATGAAAAAACTGAAGAGAAAATTCTTATAATGGGGAGTTCAGGAAGGACTTGGTGCAGTCTTATGTTAAAAAGCTATCGGATTACTACAAGGGAAATTCCCAGGATACCAAAAAAACAACATCCCCCACCCCCACCCCACACACACACACACACACACACACACACACACACACACACACACACACACACACACACACACACACACACACATCAGGTTGGACTGTGATGTCAGAGTGCCCTCACATGTCCTTACTATGCAACTGCAAAATAAGTTTGTAATAACCAGGAACATTAAAACGTTATAATGTATAATTATAACAATAATTATTTTGAAAATCAACTAGAAATATAAGATCCATACTATAAAATATATTCATGTAAAGTTGTTGAGTGAAGATTCAATAGTTCTGATTGATGTTGAATGCATTAGTTACAACCTTAATTCATATAATATATGGACAAAAGTATTAGGACAACTGACCTTTCCTGCCATATGTGGTTCTTCTCCAAACTGTTACCACAATGCTGGAGGCACATAATTGTATATAATGCCTTTGGACATGATATAATACAAATTTGAATTAATCTTCAAAACCAAAACCTGTTGGCAATGCCCCTGTGCACAAAGCGAGCTCTATGAAGATATGGTTTACCTGGTTTGGAGATGAAGATCTTGAGTTCTGATCTCAACTATACTAAACACCTTTGGAATGAATTGGAACACTGACTGCACCCCAGGTCTCCTCACCCTTTATTAGTACTTTACTAACACCCTTGCGGTTGAGGAACACAAATGTCCACAAGCACACTCTGAAAACTAGTAGAACATCTTCCCAGAAGAGTGGAGGCAATTATAAGAGCAAATTGGGACTAAATGTTGTTGCTCAAACAGCACATACCGATGTTATTGTCAGATGCATCTAATGACATCCAAAACAATTGTGTCCAATGTACTTTGTAGTAACCGTTTGGGGAAGAACAACATATTTTGTCCATTTAACATATATACCATACTTGCTTTTTCAATAATATAATTTGCAATTGTTATTAACTATTGGTAAATGTGTGATCAACTTTCGGGTGGTCAATAGCGTATAAATAAGGATTAAATAAAGATTGCTGCTATGGAAAAATACTGAACTTTGACATAAAAAAATGTCCTTTTATCTTTTTATGGTTAGGTGTGCTGTTGAAGTTCAAGTGTCTCTATTCAATTTAGTTAATGTTCTCTTACATTATAGCAGCTACAAACATACAATTCCTCTCCACTCGATCTGACTCATTGGTAAAAACTGGGTATACATTTTGGCTTATGGTTTCTTAGTTGAAACTTTTTTTCATTTGCTGAAATCTGCACTAATGACCTCAATATCAAAGAGCCACAACAAAAAAAAAAAACATTGAATCCTACCTCATTACAAATCTATTGTAAAGCAACACACACAGACAAAACACACACACACACACACACACACACACACACACACTAGCACGCTAGCACGCACAGGTTCGGGCGTTGTCAAGTTATTTACAAAAGATTTGCAAGCAGGCAAACAAGATGAGGCCAAATGCAAAGTATTATGTATTGCCAGATGCAATACTTTGCATTGGGCAATGCACTGAATACACATAAAGACAGTGAATTCTATAAGCATAGGAATAAAATAAAGGTAGCTGTGTGAATTCAGAACAAATCCAATGACCATGTTGTTGTTTTTATTGTTATTTTGCTAGCAGGATTTTTATATTGCTTTGACTGTATATGACTTTTAACCATAAGCCAAGAAAGATTTGCCTAACAGACAAGTAAGAGAAGACTCTGGCACTGCACACACTTCTGTTGAAGATTTGCA
>MU551584.1:6839585-6850797 GCA_024362625.1 Silurus asotus
ATCACAAACAAAAACCAAAAAAAAAAAACCTCCAGGGAACAGGGACACCATGTGCTTCTGTGGTTAAAGAGAAAAAAGGAGTCATGTTTAGCACAATAGCAAAGGGAGGGGAGGATAGAAGGATAGGGGGAGGGGGGACTGATTCAATAACCTCCTTTCACCCTGTTTGCTAAAGAAAGGAAGGAAAAGGAAAAAAAGACAGCTGGCAGGCACGAAAATGTCGGCCTCGTTGGCAGATGGTCGGGTGGGGCCCTGGGAAAGGGGAGAATGAAGGAGGGATCTGGACAGGAAATGGGATGGGTTTTGTTTGTGGAGGAGGTGGCTAAGGGCGTGGCTTAGCGTGGCTCACTTGCGCACATCTGGTGTTTGTTCACTGTAACTGCACACAAAATGTATTTAAATTGAATATCTTTTTTAATATTTATTATTAATGGTTTTAATAAAAATATTAGCCTGAGAAAAACGACAGTTTTATTTAGAGAAACATTTTGTTTGTGATTGTGTAACTGTAAAAGTTTTTTTTTTATATTAAAATTAAAGAAAAAAAAATACAATACAAAGCATAGTACAACAAATGTATATTTATGAAAAAGTTCCATGTGTTTTTACTATTAATAAGAAAAAATCGTTTAGATCTTAAAGAGACAATGTGAAATTGTGATTCTAATAATCAATAATTATGAAATTATTATTAAAAAAAGTCATGCATTACATTCAATATTTCTCAAAATTCTACTCTAACCTGTGACCACAGACACGTTACTGTGGGCCATTTTTTTGAAAAAATAAATAAGAATGAATATTTCTGGGGGCAATTTAAAACAAAGTATTTTTTATTTCTATATTGGATTTGTGACATAAAGACGCCAGTGCATCATTTTTTTAAAATCAAGATTTAATAAACACTAAAACAAGACACGAAGAAAATAAGCCATACAGATAAAAGATAATAACAAACATTTAGCGGCACCGTGTGCTTGTTTAAAAATAAATAAATGAATGCAATAACAACAACAATAATAATAATAATAATAATAATAATAATAATAATAAAAATAATAATAATAATAATAATAATAATAATAATAATAATAATAATAATAATAATAATAATAATAATACCTTAGTTATGAAGGAATGCAGCCAATAGAAAATCAAAGTTATTTTCTTTCAGTGTTTCAAATGTGTAAATAAATTAACTTTCTAAAAAACTGTCCGTATTGTAGTAGAATAGTGTATTATGGGTTAACAGTGACCTCTAGCGGTCAAACTTTGAAACGAAATGTTGGGCTAAAAATTGTACAACTTTTTTTAATAAATGCAATAACAACAACAATAATAATAATAAGGGGAAGAAGAAAAAGAAAAGGAAGTGAGAGAAGAAGAAGAAAAATGGAAGAGGAAGAAACAAAAGAAAAAGAAGAAGAGGAAAAGAAGAAGAAGAAGAAGAAGAAGAAGAAGAAGAAGAAGAAGAAGAAGAAGAAGAAGAAGAAGAAGAAGAAGAAGAAGAAGAAGAAGAAGAAGAAGAAGAAGAAGAAGAAGAAGAAGAAGAAGAAGAAGAAGAAGAAGAAGAAGAAGAAGAAGAAGAAGAAGAAGAAGAAGAAGAGAAGAGGAGGAGGAGCATGGAGAAGAAGAGGAGAAGCATGGAGAAGAAGGAGAAGAAGAAGAAAAAGAAAGAAGAGGAAGCGTAGAAAAAAGAAAAAGAAGAAGAGGAAAAAAAAGAAGAAGAAGAAGAAGAGGAGGAGGAAGAAGGAAAAGAAGAAGAAAAAGTAGAAAAAGAAGAAGAAGAAGAAGAAGAGGAAGGGAAGAAAAAAAGAAGAGGAAAAAAGAAGAAAAAGAAGAGGAAGAAGAAAAGGAGGAGAAAAAAGAAAGATAATAATAATAATAATAATAATAATAATAATAGCCATTAGGGTTGCACAAGCCAGTGCACTCTTAGTGCCGGTCTTAAGCCCAGATAAATAGGGAGGGTTGCGTTAGGAAGGGCATCCAGCGTAAAACTTGTGCCAAATCAAATATGCGGATCACAAAAGAGAAATTCATACTGGATCGGTCGAGGCCCGGGTAACCAACGACCACCACAGGTATCATTAGCCAACAAGGTACCGACAAGGAAAATTGGTCTACTGTTGGCCGAAGGAGGGGAAGGAGAAGGAAAGGAGGAATACATCTACAGAGACAGCAGCAAAAGGAGAAGTGTAGCAGAGTGGAGGTTCGGGTTGGTACTTTAAATGTTGGTACTATGACGGGTAAAGGGAGAGAGGTAGCTGATATGACGGAGAGGAGAAAGGTAAAAATGTGTTCAGGAGACCAAGTAGAAAGGGAGTAAGGCCAGTAACATTGGAGGTGGTTTAAACTGTTCTATCATGGTGTGGATGAAAAGAGAAATGGTGTAGGTGTTTCTCCCATTTACCAATTGTTCATTCCTATGTTCACCTTCTACCACTTCTTCTAAATCGCTCCAGAATTTGTACTTCTCCATCTCACATCCGACTTGTGGAGCATAGGCATTTATCATCATCCCTTCAACTTCCAGCTTCACGTTCATAACCATATCATAAACTCTCTTGACCTCAATTACACTCTTTCTTCAGAAATTAAGGAAAAAACATGCATTTTGTTTGTGTGTATGTGTGTATGTGTGTGTGTGTGTGTGTGTGTGTGTGTGTGTGTGTGTGTGTGTGTGTGTGTGTGTTGTATACTAATGTGTACACGTATATTATGAATTCCACATGTAAAGGCAGCATTAACAAAAATAAATATATAAAATGTATACATGTTTAAATAATCAAATGGAACTTGTTCTCTGGTTGCACATTTTATTTTATTTTTTTTAATCCTTGGTCTCAGACTCCTACTTTCATCAAATCAAGTAAAGTCAAGAAGCTTGTATTGTCATTTAAACCATATATAGCTGATGCAGTACACAGCGAAATGAGACAACGTTCCTCCAGAACCCTCATATGAAGCAACCAACATGCAGAACAAATTACCCTCATATTCTCTCTATATAAATCTACATTGGAAAAAGGAGAAAGCCACTGAAAGTGTTGTATGTTTGGCCATCATCATAAATCTGACAGTCGGTATGAAGCCTCAAGTAAATCTCATCGCCCTTTTCCAGTAGTAGGTTGATAGCTCGACTAATAGACATGTTGGATCCTTTAGGAGACTCTGACAATCCAAAAATTCGCTGCACATTCTTCATCAAATATACTGCAACATAAGTGTGACTGTTCCCAAAGACAGAAACTGAGAAGTGATAGACGCCTCTCACTGGTGCTTTGAAAATTCCTGCAGCAACAAAAAAAACAAAGAAAGAAAGATAAAGAGCATTTAAAGAGTACTGTTATACTGAAAAGGACAAAAAGTAATATTTTTGTTTATTCTCATGTGAAAGTACCAGTGTGGGGACTGTAGGCGTTTCCAACATTTGTTAACACATTGGTAAAGCACAAGGTGACTTCTGTGTTGAAGGGTCCATAAGTTCCCTGAATTCCCGATCCAACTGAGAAAGCCAACTTTGTTCTGTCTGTGATTGCAAATCCAGTGATAAATGAATGAATAAGAAACACAAAATAAAAACAATTTCTTAATTTGTACAATATGGCTATAAGAACAAATCTCTCAACCTTGAGGACTTCAAACAGGTCATGTGAAACCTTTACCAACATATCACATGCTTTACCAAAGAAAAAACAAAGTACTGATCCACTGCCTAAACAGTTAAAAAAGAGATTCTGTACCTGCATTTGTTAAATCCGACAAGGCTGCCATCTTTCTTCGACACCTGTTTGTTGACCTTTTCCCCCTAAGTCATAAGTCAGTGCACGTCCATAAAATTATGACTCTTTATCATTTTACTGCATTTAGAGATTTGTATTTACTTAACTCATGTGTTTGTTTATTGCCTGTTCATATAAATTGGCTGTTGCAGCTAGCACTGTAAAAACATTTTCATAGAATTCTGTTGGAATCTGAGAAGTGACTAATGTCATTGAAGCAACCAATATTTCTAAACACTGACTTGTTCGAGCAGTTAATTTCTCTCACACACTTACTGGGAAGTAAAAAAAAAGGCATTTTAAAGCAGTCACTGATGCTGGTTTGTGCATGCACAAAATTCTGCCATCGCTAACACTAGCGATATACAGTAGATGCGTTAGTGTTTGCTTCAATAATTTCTCTTGAAAAGAGAAAATCCTGACAATTCTCCATATTGAGGCAGAGAATGAATAAAGGATGGAAGGAATGAAAACATTTGATAAAATATGTTGAAATAGAGTCAAGTCAAATCAAGAGGCTTTTATTGTCATTTCTACTATACACAGTGGTACACAGTACACAGTAAAAATGCGACAACGTTCCTCCGGAACCCTGGTGCTACACTAAACAACAACATAGAGCTACAACACAATACAAGCTACATAAAGTGCATCGAGATCAACCTAGTGCAAATAGTGCAGACAAAAACAGTACAGACAGTCAACAAAAGACAAAACACAAAACCAAGATAGCACTGACCAGTAAACCTACAATATACTTGGTTATAAAATACTGTGAACTGTAAAAACTATACTTGGGAGTGAATATATGTACACAGTCAACACAACGTAGTGCAAAAATACAGCAGCAGTCAAGATGTGCAGAAGACAGCATGTAAACAGTGTAGTATAATATAATAAGTTGAGGGTGCAAAAAAAGCATGTAAACAATGTAAACAATATAGTAGTCAGGTGCAAAAGGCGGCATGTAAACAGTAATACAATGAAAGGTGCAGTTAAACAGATATCAGTTATGAAATATAAATAATAATAAATAGATGATGGTGGAATAGATTGAGATGAGTGTGTTTTGTTAAGTCCAGGTTGTACAGTTTGATACAATCAGTGGAGATTGTTCGCTCTGTGCTCTCCTGAAGTCTACAACCATCTCTTTCATTTTGTCCACGTTCAGAGACAGGTTGTTTTCTCCACACCAGGGTGTTAACCTCCTCTCTCTATGCTGAATTTGTCGTTCTTGCTGATTAGACCCACCACTGTCATGTCATCAGCAAACTTGATGATATAATTCGAGCTGTGCATTTCTACACAGTCGTGAGTCAGCAAAGTGAACAGCAGTGGACTGAGCACACAGCCCTGGGGGGCCCCAGTGCTCAGTGTGGTGCTGGAGATGCTGTTGCCGATCCGTACTGACTGAGGTCTCTCAGTCAGGAAGTCCAGGATCCAGTTACAAAGGAGGTGTTCAGGCCCAGTAGGCTCAACTTCTCAATCAGGTGCTCAGGAATGATTGTGTTGAATGCTGAGATGAGGTCAATGAACAGCATTTGTACATATGAGTCCTTGTTATCTAGATGGGTGAGGGTCATGGAGATAGCATCGTCCGTGGAACGGTTTGGATGATACGCAAACTGCATGGGGTCCAAGAAGGGTGGAAGCTGTGTTTTAATGTGCCTCATGATGAGCCTCTCGAAAGCACTTCATCACGATGGGAGTGAGCGCGATGGGACGATAATCATTGAGACAGGATATGGTAGACTTCTTCGGCACAGGAACGATGGTCATTGTCTTGAAGCACGTGGGAACAACGTTAATGCTCAGGGAGATGTTGAAGATGTCAGTAAAGACATCCGCTAGCTGTTCTGCACATTCCCTGAGCACTCTGCCAGGAATGTTGTCAGGTCCAGCAGACTTCCGTGGGTTAACTCTGCATAAAGTTTTCCTCCCTTCAGCTGTGGTTAGACAGAGCACCTGGTCAGTGGGAGGAGGGATGGTTTTCCTCACCTTCACGTTGTTCTGTACCTTAAACCGGGCGTAAAATCGTTGAGCGCATCTGGGAGGGAGGCATCACTGTCACAAGCAGGTGATGTGGTCTTGTAATTCGTGATCGCCTGGATGCCCTGCCACATGCGCCGAGTGTCTCCACTGTCTTGGAAGTGATTGTGGATTTTCTTCGCGTGTGCGCGCTTCGCCTCTCTGATGGCACGGGACAGTTTGGCCCTTGCTATTTTTAAGGCCGCCTTGTCCCCTGTTCTGAGTCTCTTTGTTTTAGCAGTGCACGCACATTTGCAGTCATCCACGGCTTCTGGTTGGAGCGTGTAGTGATGGTCTTGGAGATGGTCACATCATCAACACACTTGCTAATATAAAATAAATAACTTCTTTTTCTTCTTCTTCTTTCGGCTGCTCCCATTAGGGGTCGCCACAGCAGATCATCCGTCTCCATACCCCCCTGTCCTCTACATTGGCCTCTTTCACACAAACTACCTGCATGTCTTTCCTCACCACATCCATGAACCTCCTCCTTGGCCTTCCTCTTTTCCTTCTTGGTGGCTCTATCCTCAGCATTCTTCTACCAATATAATTCATTTCCCTCCTCTGCACATGTCCAAAACATCTCAATCTCGTCTCCCTCATCTTGTCACCAAAACATCCTACATGCGCTGTCCCTCTAATAAACTCATTTCTAATCTTGTCCATCCTCGTCACTCCAACGAAAACCTTAACATCTTCGGCTCTGCTACCTCCAGCTCCACCTCCTGTCTTTTACTCAATGACTTTCATTCCTCTTCTCTCCAGCGCATATTTCCACATCTCCAGGCTCTTCTAAACCTGCTCCCTTCTCTCACCACAAATCACAATATCATCCGCAAACATCATAGTCAAGGTAGACTCCTGTCTGACCTCTTCCGTCAACCTGTCCATCACCACTGCAAACAGAAAAGGGCTCAGGGCTGATCCTTGATGCAGTCCAAACTTCACCCTAAATCAGTCTGTCGTACCTACTGCACACTTTACTGCCGTCACACTGTCCTCATACATGTCCTGCACAACCCTCACATACTTCTCTGAAACACCAGACTTCCTCATACAACACCACAATTCCTCTCTTGGCACTCTGTCGTACGCTTTCTCCAAATACACAAATACACAATGCAGTTCCTTCTGTCCTTCTCTATACTTTTCCATCAAAATCCTCAAAAAAAATAAGGCATCTGTGGTGCTCTTCCTCGGCATGAAACCATACTGTTGCTCACAGATGGTCACCTCTTCTCTCAGCCTGGCTTCCACTACTCTTTCCCATAACTTCATGATGTGACTGATCAACTTAATTCCCCTGTAGTTACTGCAGGTCTGCACATCTCCCTTATGCTTAAATATCATTACCAGCACACCCCTTCTCCATTCCTCAGGCATCTTCTCACCTTCCAAAATCCTGTTAAACAATCTGGTTAAAAACTCCACTGCCAACTCTCCTAAACATCTCCATGCTTTTACCGGTATGTCATCTGGTCCAACTAACTTTCCATTCTCCATCCTCTTAATCGCTGCTCTCACTTCCTCCTTACTAATCCTATCTACATCCTGCTTCACCAACTCCACATCATCAAACCTTCTCTCTCTGATTTTCCTCATTCATCAGCTGCTCAAAATACTCCCTCCACCTTCTCAACACATTATCCTCACTAGTCAACACATTTCCCTCTCCATCCTTTACTGCTCTAACTTGCAGTACATCCTTTCCAGCTCGGTCCTTCTGCTTGGCCAATCGGTATAAATCCTTTTCTCCTTCCTTAGCCTTTTCCTTGGCTTTCGCCACATCCCTCTTTACCTGCTGCCGCATCTCCTTGTACTCCTGCCTACTTTTCTCATCACTCTGTCTATCCCACTTCTGTTTTGCCAACCTCTTTCTCCTTATGCTCTCCTGCACATCCTCATTCCACCACCACGTCTCCTTGTCTTGCTTTCTATTTCCAGATGTCACAGCAAGTACTTTTCTAGCTGCCTCCCTCAGCACTCCTGCAGTAGTTTCCCAATCATCCAGCACCTCTTCAACAACCACCAAGCCCCTGTCTGACCTCTTCCCTGAACCTCACACTACACTCTTCCTCCGTCAGTTTCCACCATCTTATTCATTTTTCAGTCCTTACTCTCCTCCTCTTCTTCTTCGCCTCCAAAACCATCCTACAGACCACCATCCGATGCTGTCTAGCTACACTGTCCCCTGTCAACACCTTACAGTCTCCAATCTCCTTCAGGTTGCATCTCCTGCATAGCACATAGTCCACTTGTGTGCACCTTCTTCCACTCTTTTACATCACCCTATGATCCTCCTTCTTTTTAAAATACGTGTTCACCACTGCCATTTCCATCCTTTAAGCAAAATCTACCACCATCTGCCCTTCCACATTCCTCTCCATAAAACCATACCTACCCATCACTTCCTCATCACCTCTGTTCCATTCATCTACATGCCCATTAAAGTCTGCCCCAATCACCAATCGTTCTTTTCTAGGTACAACATCTTCCACTTCATCTAATTCACTCCAGAATCTTTCCTTCTCCTCCATCTCACAGCCAACTTTTGGAGCATAGGCACTGATGACATTTATCATCATCCCTTCAACTTCCACCTTCACGATCATCACCCTATCAGAAACTCTCTTCACCTTCAATACACTCTTACTGTACTCTTCCTTCAGAATCACCCCTACACCATTTCTCTTTCCATCCACACATTGATAAAACAGTTTAAACCCACCTTCAATGTTCCTGGCCTTACTCCCATACGTATATATACAAGCAGAGCCAACACTGTAAAAATGATGGACTTCATTGTCAAAGAGTTTCGCAAAGATGGACTCTTCGCTATTAAAAAAAGTGCTAATGATTACTGAGTGGCATTACTCTATTCTGTTAAAGCCCTTCCCACCTTGATAAACTGTCGTATTTTCCAGAAATGTATATTCTTGGGTTTAGTAACATGTAGATCCACCTTCAGCACCAATAACTTGAAATATACTGTATGTTTTCTGTTGACATTTTTATCCACTTTTCTTTGCTTCATCACTTCAGTTCATGTCAAGTCAAGTCAAGTCAGGTTTATTTGTATAGCGCTTTATACAACAGACATTGTCTCAAAGCAGCTTTACACAAATCAACACTTAAGGTGAATAGTGTGAATTTGTCCCTGATGGGCAAGCTTGGCGACTTCATTCATGATTGAGGACATTTATTTATGCACAACTCTTTTAAGATTAGAGCATTAAAGCAGGGGTGTCAAACTCAGGCCAGCGGGCCAAATCCGTGGAGCCAACGCTATCTTTTGCAAATGAAAAGGGAAGCTTGGCAGGGACGCAGGGAGTGTGGCTCGAAGATGCAGCTCAATTTTTAGGGAATTAGAATTACATACGCAACCTAGAGACGTTCCCCTTTCAGGAACTGAGCCACAATGCCTTGGAAACGAGTGTCCACATGTAAGATTAGAGCATTAGAGCAGGGGTGTCAAACTCAGGCCTGCGGGCCAAATCCAGCCCAACGTACAATTATATCCAGCCCGCGAGATTATTTTATATAGATCTATTATTATTGTTATTAATTGCCCGGTGATATGAAGCGCTGATAACACAAACTACAGATCCCATAATGTAGCGCTTTAGCTGCCTTACCAAACTCTCGGCTACCTGGGAACATTCCAGCGTCAATCAAGTCGAGCTTCTGTTGATGTATTTAACCCTATTATAAAGTTATTTTGAAGCCCCTCACAATGGGAATGAGAAAAGTTGATTTAAAAACAGAGCCTTTCAAATCAGATTTAATTCTGAGTATATGTTTACTGGTAAATCCGTGTGTCTTATATGTGGAGCGAATGTGGCTTTAATTAAGGAATTCAATCTAAGATGGAACTACAAGACAAAACATCAGGATATCTGAAAAACCTGAATGCAGAGCAGAAAGTGGAAAAGTTAAAGAAGAATCTGACATTTCAGCAGATATTTTTCACCAGAGCAAAATCAAAAAGTGATACTGGTGTGAAAGCAGAGGAGAAAACAGAGCCACATCAGCAGGTTATTTACAGAGGGAGAGCTGCATGATGAAGGTGTGAGACATCTTGTGTTTGACAGGAGATATTTTTATGAAAAAAAAAATATTTAAAGTTATTTAAGGTTTAAGATTATTTTTGAAATGGCAAAGAGCAAAGAAATCTGATTGTTTTATTTGTTGTTATATTAACATTTACTTAAAAGCACAATTTTTTATTTATTTGTTTAGGGGTTTTTGCAGCATGTTCATAAGAAAAAGAAGAAGAGGAAAAGAAGAAGAAGAAGAGAAGTAGGAGGAGGAAGAAGAAGGAAAAGAAGAAGAAGAAGAAGAAGAAGAGGAGGAGTAAGAAGAAGGAAATGTAGAAGAAGAAGAAAAAAAAGAAGAAGAAAAAGAAGAGGAACAGGAGGAGGAAGAAGAAGAAGAAGTACAAAAGAAGAAGAAGGAGAAGAAGAAAGTAAGAAAAAGAAGAAGAACAACAACAACAACAAAAGAAGAAGGAAAAGAAGAAGAGGAAGAAGAAGTAGAAGAAGAAGATTTGAAATTAGGAAGGAATGTATGTTGTTTTTAGCTTTATTAATTTTTCTCATACCATCTATGGGATTTGACTTTTGATTCAGTCAACTCCCAAATATGTAATAATAATATTAATAATAATAACAATAATAGCCATTATAGTGCACTCTTAGTGCCGGTCTTAAGCCCAGATAAATAGGGAGGGTTGCATCCAGCGTAAAACTTGTGCCAAATCAAATATGCGGATCACAAAAGAGAAATTCATACTGGATCGGTCGAGGCCCGGGTAACCAACGACCACCACAGGTATCATTAGCCAACAGGGTACCGGTGAAAATTGGTCTACTGTTGGCTAAAGAAGGAGAAGGAGAGGAGGAATACATCTACAGAGACAGCAGCAAAAGGAGAAGTGTAGCAGAGTGAAGGTTCGGGTTCGTACTTTAAATGTTGGTACTATGACGGGTAAAGGGAGGGAGGTAGCTGATATGATGGAGAAAGGTAGATATGTTGTGTGTTCAGGAGACCATGTGGAAAAGGAGTAAGGCCAGTAACATTGGAGGTGGTTTAAACTGTTCTATCATGGTGTGGATGGAAAAAAAAAATGGTGTAGGAGTTTGTCCCATTTACCAATTGTTCATTCCTATGTTCACCTTCTACCACTTCTTCTAACTCACTCCAGAATTTTTACTTCTCCTCCATCTCAGATCCAACTTGTGGAGCATAGGCGTTTATCATCATCCCTTCAACTTCAAGCTTCATGTTCATAACCATATCAGTAACTCTCTTCACATCAATTACACACTTCCTTCAGAAATTAAGGGAAAACATGCATTTTCTCTCTCTCTCTCTCTCTCTCTCTCTCTCTCTCTCTCTCT
>MU551584.1:6850825-6861627 GCA_024362625.1 Silurus asotus
TCTTTCTCTCTCTCTCTATCTATCTGTGTGTGTGTGTGTGTGTGTGTGTGTGTGTGTGTGTGTATGTGTGTGGTTGTGTGTGTGTGTGTGTGTGTGTGTGTGTGTGTGTGTGTGTTGTATGTATACTATGTGTTGTATACTAATGTGTACACGTATATTATGAACTCTACATGTAATGGCAGCAATACCAAAGATAAATGTATATATATAAAATTTACACATGTTTATATAATCACATGGAACTTGTTTTCTTTTTGCAAATTTAATTTCTTTTTTAAAATCCTTGGTCTTAGACTCCAACTTTCATCAAGTCAAGTAAAGTCAAGAAGCTTTTATTGTCATTGCCATATATAGCTGATGCAGTACACAGTGAAATGAGAACAAATTACCCTCATATTCTCTCTATATAAATCTACATTGGAAAAAGAAGAAAGCCACTGAAAGTGTTGTATGTTTGGCCATCATCATAAATCTGACAGCCCGTTCGAAGCTTTAAGTAAATCTCATCGCCCTTTTCCAGTAGTAGGTTGATAGCTCGGCTAATAGACATGTTGGATCCTTTAGGAGACTCTGACAATCCAAAAATTCGATGCACATTCTTCAATAAATATACTTCAACATAAGTGTTACTGTTCCCAAAGACAGAAACTGAGAAGTGATAGACGCCTCTCACTGGTGCTTTGAAAATTCCTGCAGCAACAAAAAAAAAGAAGAAAAAAAAAACAGCATTTAAAGAGTACTGTTATATTGAAAATGACAAAAAGTAATATTTTTGTTTATTCTCATGTGAAAGTACCAGTGTTGGGACTGTAGGCGTTTCCAACATTTGTTAACACATTGGTAAAGCGCAAGGTGACTTCTGTGTTGAAGGGTCCATACGTTCCCTGAATTCCCGATCCAACTGAGAAAGCCAACTTAGTTTTTTCTGTGATTACAAATCCGGTGATAAATGAATGAATAAGAAAGAAATCAAAACACAAAATAATAAAACAAATTCTCAATATGGCTATAAGAACAAATCTATTAACATTAATGTGAAACATCTACCAACATATCAACTGATTTACCAGAGAAAAAAGTACTTATCCACTGCATAAACAGTTCAAAAAGAGATTCAGTACCTGCATTTGTTAAAACCAACAAGGCTGCCATCTTTCTCAGACACCTGTTTGTTGACCTTTTTCCCCTAAGTCAGTGCACTTCCACAAAATGATGACTCTTTAACATTTTACTGCGTTAAGAGATTTGTGTTTACTCAATTAATGTGTTTGTTTATTGCCTATTCATATACATTGGCTGTTGCAGCTACCACTGTAAAAACATTTCCATAGAATTCTATTTAAATCTGAGAAGTAACTAATGTCACTGAAGCAACCAATATTTCTAAACACTGACTAGCAGTTCATTTCTCACACACACTTACTGGTAAGTCAATAAAAGGCATTTTAAAGCAGTCACTGATGCTGGTTTGTGCATGCACAAAATTCTGTGATCGCTAACACTAGCGATATACAGTAGATGCGTTAGCATTTGCTTCAATAATTTCTCTTGAAAGGAGAAAATCCTGACAATTCTCCATATTGAGGCAGAGAATGAATAAAGGATGGAAGGAATTAAAACATTTTATAAAATATGCTGAAATAAGTAGATCAGAACATACCTTAAAAAATGTAAATATTATGTATAATATGTAAATGTAAAACACACATAGTCCCAAATAGGGTCTAACAAATGTTTTAGTATTAAATTTAGTATTTAATGTCATTAATGTATTTAATCTGTGCCAATTTGATTATTAATAAATTCAATCAATATAATAAAAAAGCTTACTACATTAATTTGATTTATTCTTTTTTGTTTTATTAAAAAAAAAATAATATTACTTTATTTATTATTATACCCCTATGAAATATATATATATATATCAATTTGAGCCCAAGTCACACACACAAGCAGAGCCAACACTGTAAAGATGATGGACTTCATTGTTAAAGAGTTTCTGAAACACAAAGATGAACTCTTTGCTTTTATAAGAAGTGCTAATGATTACTGAGTTGCATCACTCTATTCTGGTAAAGCCCTTCCCACCATGATAAACTGTCATAATTTCCAGAAATTTCTTTTCTTGAGTTCAGTAAACATTTAGATTCACCTTCAGCACCGATAAGTTGAAATATACTGTATGTTTTCTGTTGACATTTTAATCCACTCTTCTTTGCTTCATCACTTCAGTTTATTCTTTAAAAAAAAAAAAAAATTTTTTTTTGTGTGTTCAATAAATGTTTATCCTGTTCAGCCCACAACCTAAAGTGTGCTTTGAATTTTGGCCTTCTGTGCAATTGAGTTTGACTCCACTGCTTTTTAGCTTTTGTTGAGGTTGTGGGAGAAAGTGAATCTCTTAGTTCCAGCAAATTGTTTATGTATGTAAACATTGGTTCCTGAGGGAACGAGACACTGCGTTGCTCACCCTTTAAATTACGTATGTAAATCGGCCAACGGCAAGATGCAACGTCACCGGAAGGGCGATGTCATGACCAGGAAGCTACAAAATGCGCATGAAGTGGAGCTGACGCTCTCTTCTACAAATAAGAAGGGAAGCGCGGCAGGGATGCAGGGACTGTGGCTCGGAGACGCAGCATCGTGTTTACGCAGGGAACTAGGGTTACATATGCAACCTAAAGACGTTCCCTTTCAGGAACTTGAGCTGAGTCACAATGCTTTGGGAATGAGTGTCTAATCATGCCACACTGACACATCCTTGCCTAGTGTTAGAGCATATTCAGAGAACAGGACAGAGGAGCCGGTAGTGGCTATAAGGTCAAGGTCGTAAAGCATTGCAAAATGTCCTGGAGTGGGACTCCAGCGGACCAGGCATAGAGGCCACCACACTCCGAGTGGAGTGAGCCTTAAACCCCGAAAGAAGCGGGAAGACCGGAGGACTTATATAAAGATGAGATAGCATCCACAATCCACCTACTGAGAGGTTGCTTGTTGGCAGGAAACCCTTTTCTATACCGGCCATAGTAGATAAACTTTGGATTATTCCATGGCCTCATCCTGCTCGCCTCTCCTGGTCATTGGCTTGAAGGGCGGAGAGTAAAATGCAGCACCAGAGAGTAACCTGCAGCACCAGAGATCGTGGGGTAGCCGTGGGCACCTTAGGTACAAAAACTGGTTTAGGGTAGAGGAAGGAGCCTGTGGGTCCCTTACCCTCTTCAGGGAGGATTATAGCCAGAAGAAAAGCTGTCTTTATAGACAGATACCTAAGGGCCACCTCAGCCATTGGCTCGGCTAAGTCTCATACAGGCACTCTGGGTCGCATCCCGGGCCTCAGCCTTCGAGTGCCGTGCAAGAAACATGTCATCAAAATGTGTTTACCCAGTGACTGCCCAGCAAGCGGGGCACTGGAGCACATTCTGTGGCAGGGTTAACTCCCTGACCTCCCGGTGGTGCTGAGGAGGGACAGGCACAATGTAATAAGGAGTACACCGCCCTCAATGACAGGCTGGTGCTACCCTTTGAAACAATTAAAACTGATGTGGCTTGCAATGGTGTAGTGGGCAATACCGAGGCTTAATGGGACGATGCTACACCTGGGGAGATATAGCCAGCTAGCGTCTTTTCCACCCGTGGCATCGTCCCATAGCCACACTCTTTCATCCACACCACGTTTGCATACAGCAATGCTTGTCGGGTGAAGAGGTGGGCCGCATATGGGCTATTCCAGGACCTGGACACCTCAGTGTTCAGATCCGGGAAAAAACTTGCCCGTCTCCATGTCAGAGGATGCTCCTCTCCCAAGCAAATGACAAATCAGAAATTCTGCTTGCTTTTCAAGCTCATGCCTGCACAGATTTAAACACAAAGTACTTACCTGAACAAACAGAAGCTGCCGTCAGCTCCACTGCATGCAAATTTTGTAGCTTCCTGGTCCTGATGTTGGTGAAGTCACATGGTTCAGATCGTGATCAACGCGAAAGCATTCCCAAAGCATTGTGACGCAGGTTGAATTCCTAAAAGGAACTATAAAGCTACAGTGAACAAACCAACTTCCAAAAAGGTTGGGACACTGAACGAATTGTGAATAAAAACAGAATGCAATGATGTGGAAGTTTCAAATTTCAATATTTTATTCAGAATACAACATAGATGACATATCAAATGTTTAAACTGAGAAAATCTATCATTTTAAGAGAAAAGTATGTTGATTTTAAAATTCATGGCATTAACACATCTTTTAAAAGTTGGGACAAGGCCATGTTTACCACTGTGTAACATCCCCTCTTCTTTTTATAACAGTCTGCAACATCTGAGGACTGAGGAGACAAGGTGCTCTTGTTTAGGAATAGGAAAGTTGTCCCATTCTTGTCTAATACAGGCTTCTAGTTGTTTAAATGTCTTAGGTTTTCTCCCTCTTTATGATGCGGCAATTGTTTTCTATGGGTGAAAGATCTGGACTGCAGGCTGGCCATTTCAGTACCCGGATTCTACTTCTACGTAGCCATGATGTTGTAATTTATGCAGTATTTGGTCTGGCATTGCCATGTTGGAAAATGCAAGGTCTTCCCTGAAAGAGATGACATCTGGATTGGAGCATAACTTGTTCTAGAACTTGGATATACCTTTCAGCATTGATGGTGCCTTTCCAGATGTGTAAGCTGCCCATGCCACAAGCACTCATACAACCCCATACCATCAGAGATGCAGGCTCTAAGCCCTAATAACACTAAAAACTAAGCCCTGATAACAACTTGGGTTGTCCTTATCCTCTTTGGTCTGGATGACATGGCGTCCCATTTTTCCAAAAAGAACTTCAAATTCTGATTTGTCTGACCACAAACTGGTTCTTACTTTGCCACAGTCTATTTTTAATTGAACGTTGGCCCAGATAAAATGCCTGCACTCCTGGATCATGTTTAGATATGGCTTCTTTTTTTGACTTATAGAGTTTTAGCCTGCGAATGGCACGGTGGATTGTGTTCACCGACAATGTTTTCTGGAAATATTCCTGTGCCCATGTTGTGATTTCCTTAAAATTAGCATTCCTGTATGTGATGCAATGCTGTCTAAGGGCCAGAAGATCACGGGCATCCAGTATGGTTTTCATGCCTTGACCCTTACGCACAGAGATTGTTCCAGATTCTCTGAATCTTTGGATGATATTATGCACTGTAGATGATGATAACTTCCAACTCTTTGCAATTTTTTTCTGAGAAACTCTTTTCTGACATTGCTTCACTATTTTCCGCCGCAGCATTGGGGGAATTGGTTATCCTCTGGCCATCTTTACTTCTGAGAGACACTGCCACTCTAAAAGGCCCTTTTTTTACCAAATCATGTTGCCAATTTACATAATACTCTTGTTGCAAGTTGCAAATTGGCCCACCAGCTGTTCCTTATATGTACATTTAACTTTTCCGGCCTCTTATTGCTACCTGTCCCAACTTTGGAATGTGTAGCTCTCATGAAATCCAAAATGAGACAATATTTGGCATTACATTTCAAAACGTGTCACTGTCAACATTTGATATGTTATCTATATTCTATTGTGAATAAAATATAAGGTTATGAGATTTGTAAATTATTGCATTCCTTTTTTATATACAATTTGTACAGTGTCCCATCTTTTTTGGAATCGGGTTTGAATAATCGATAATCAGGAGTGCACATACTTCTGGTCAGCATTTACAATGTACTTGAAATCAATTCTTTAAATCTAATCAGTGTATCTGCTGGTTACATAGCATCAGAGAACCTACTGTAATGGAAAAAAAGATTGTACTTTAAGGAAGAAACAGTAAGACAGTAGATTATTACATACCCCATAAATGATTATTTTCCATAGTAGCATTAGTGAGTAGGGCACATCATCTTAGGTAAAGTTAATTATCTACAGTTTTTTAAGAGTTAAAGATTAAACATTATGACTGATATCACTATTATCTGGATGATCAAAACATGTTTGTGACCCTTGCTCTTTATTTGGGTTTGCTTTTTTTATGTTTAACTAGCAAGAGCAAATATATCTAATATAGACAAGGGAAAAGACATGCTAGCACCTTTTTGAGAAACAGAAATGTATTTATTTGAGGGGACACTGTAAACTTTCATGTAAGGTAGTGATTGGGAAGTTAGCCTTCGCCACAGATTCTGGGACTAAAAAAAATGCCCTAACTAACTTTAAATGTTAACAGTTCCTGATTAAAGTGGGCTACATACACATTTAAAATTTTGTACATTTTTTTAAATATTTCCTGAATTTGACATTTTTTTTCCCTTCATATATAAATACATGAAATCAGTCCTGGAGCAATCCAGAAGTGTAATTGGTTAAAAGCCACATGTCTCATGAGTTTATATTTTAAATTGAATGCAGATATCATGAAAAAAAATTGATTCCTACGAACATTTATCTGAGAACTAACAGCTGAAAATGCCCTACCTAACTTTAAATGTTAACAGTTGCTGACAAAAATGTGCAACATACACAGATATTTAGATATCATTGGAAAGAATACCATCATCCATCATCAAAGTTAATATTGCTTAAAAAGATATTAAGTTATAGATGATGAAGTGACATGTATATACATTTCCTGCATTAAACATTTTGTAATTTTTTGTTTCATATATAAATACAAGAAATCAGTCCTGGAGCAATCAAGAAATGTACTGAGTTGAAATCCACGTCTTATGAGTTTATGTTTCACATTTTATGAAGATTTTCATTACAAATGAGATTCCTACAAACATTTATCACCTGCCTAACTCAGGTGGCCATTCATACTCTATTCATACAGTTTGCATATAAATTAATGGCTGAGCATTAAAGAATATTGTTATACATGTTTGTCTATTGATACTGAAAACAGCTGTTTGTGTGGAACTGAGAGCTGCATCACTTCCAGGGGCGTCACTGCACATATGACCAGTAAGAGTTTGTAAAATAAAACTAGCTTTTTACACATGGGAAATAAAATCCCCCCCATATATCTTTAGAATCCTGCTCTAATTGGCTACATTTCCCATCAATCTTTGTTTCCATAATGCTACTGGCTGAAAATAAAAGGTTTGAAATGTGCATAATAAATGTCACCTGGGCACCAGCCTATGGATTGTAGACTCAAGCCCGAGATTTTGCCTCTTTTACTGTTGTTTTATTTTATTTATTAATTTATTTTAGTGTGTGGTTTCATATATATATATGTATAAGTACAGATTTATTAGCTGTTTCTTCAGCCCACAATAGCTGACAGAGGAGAAGAGATTGATTTGGTTGCAAATATACATACAGGGACAGTAACAAGAAAAGCTGGACATCGTAAACAAAGGTCCACAAAAACAGTTTAAAACAGTTAAGCTTTTTCAAGAACGATTTATAATTTTGGGTTTTCTTTCCCATAGAATAGATAATTAAAAAATAATAATAATTTGCCTCAATTTCAAATCCTAAGGAAAACCAAATGACTAGGAAAATGTACAAATATGCATGTGAAACCTGGGGTAATTTTAGAGGTTAGGATTGTTAATGTTAATATTGCTTCTGCTGAAGATTATGTATGTGGTACTGTGGCTGCAGTGAAAAAAATACCGGTTGAATGGTTTTTATTGACTTTCTTGCTGTAATAATGGCATTCATTCTCACTGCACTTACCTGTACATTTTCACTATATTTTTGTATAATATTTATGATTTCTATAGCCGTGTTGCATATAGATGGTAGGAAGAGGTGAATTGATTCAGGTAGAACAGTGACAGAAATGCATGGTCTACCAATGATATAGGGAGAGGGAGTTTCAATTGTCATAACCAGCAAAGCAGAAAAGCTCTCTCTTTAGGACATCTTCTGCTTTTTTAATATTATTATTTTTATTATCATTCACATCGTGAGAGGTAAAGAAAGAAGGAAAAAAGGTCAGGAAACAACTTTAGAAAAAGAAACTTTCAACATTCATCTTTTTATGCTTATTACAGAGTCATTAGTGCAAAGCAGTGTGGTATATTTTGTTAAATGTATGTTAGTTTGTAGGTTGTTTTGTTTTAGTTTATTTATCAGTATTATTGATCTGTTTGGTGTTTTTTTGTTTTGCAGCTACAACATCAACAATAGTAATGATTTCTGAGTTGCATCACTCTATTCTGGTAAATCCCTTCCCACCATTGTAATTTCCAGAAATCTCTATACTTGAGTTCTGTAAACATGTAGATCCACCTTCAGCACCAATAAGTTAAAATATACTGTATGTTTTTTGTTATTCACTCTCCTTTCCTTCATCACTTCAGTTCATTCATTATTGAGGGCATTTATTTATGCACAACCATCTTAGGATTAGAGCATTTGGTGAGGTTGTGGGAGAAGGTGAATCTCTTAGTTCCAGTCAATCGAATCGTCTCTAGGTTACATATGTAACCCTAGTTCCCTGAGGGAACGAGACACTGCGCCACAACGCTTTGGGAACGAGTCCATATTGGTCGTGCTCTAAATCATGTATGTAATACGGCCAATAGCAAGACACAACACCACCGGCAAAGCTATTGACCAGGAAGCTACAAAATGCACACGTGGAGCCGACACTTGCTTCTGCAAATAAAACGGGAAGTGTGGAAGGGATGCATGGAGAGTGGTTTGGAGATTCAAGGCTCTATGGTTAAGGTTGTTAAAAAAAAAAGAACAAGTGACCATTAGTGGCATACGACCTCCTCATAGAGGGAGCTCTGGACTGGAGGATGGTTTCCACAACCTCAGTAGAAAGACCAGCTGCTAAGAGCTGTGTGTAATAAATTTGTTAAACACAGTATATCTCATTAAATTAAAGAAGTTTCTTACAGCAGATTGTGGTAACAAATTGTTACTGCTGCTTTTAGATGAATTGCTTTTACACAAATCACATAAATTAGCAAAAAATACATTGCTTTTAAAAGTGTGAACTTTACAAAAATCCAGTGACATTGTGTACTAATAATTGTATTTTCTTTCAAATAAACATTTTGAAAGACCTTGAGATTTAATTACTTAATAATTTTGAAAATAGCTTTAATTATAAAGTGGTTGTTCTAACCATTTAACAGACTTTTTAACTGGTCATTTTAGGCATCTTCTTTCTAAATGCACATTCACATTATTTTCTTAATGGGAGGGTCATAAGCTATAAAATGTATGAAAAAATTCACTATAGACATTTAGAGTTCCTGATAGAAACAGGAAATGGAGGCAAATATATTTTATTCCAGGAAATATTTTGCTGTTTGTGTCTCTTATACATGGAGTAATTCTACCTGATGTGATTTTAAATCATGTGTCCATTGTAAAAGAGAAACTACTGTATCTTGATTCAGCAGAACCAGATGGTAGACCCAAGGCAGATCGTTTCACTGTTTGTTTGTTTGTTTGTTTGTTTGTTTAAGGTTAATTTTGCGTAATATTTATCAGAACTGGGCAGGTTCGGTGAAGTATGATGGTTTCAGAGGGAAAAAAAGCATTGGCTTCCAACCTGCATCAAGCAATTTCTGATGCTGTTGCTAGGAAATTTCACAGAATTAACAACTTCTTAGAAGGAAACTATTAAGTTTCCCTATTTTTTAAAATCCTGTACCACACTTACTGTTGTAAACACTTTTAAAACAATTGGCAAGAATGGACACTAAAAAGCTAAAAGCTATAAGCTAAAAACTGCAGCCTAAGGCCACAAAAGAAACTAATCTGAAGTCTACATGTCTGACCTTCTTCTTCTTCTTCTTCTTCTTCTTCTTCTTCTTCTTCTTCACTCGGCTTCCCCCATTAGGGGTCACCACAGCTGATCATCCGTCTCTATTACCCCCTGTCCTCCACATCTGCCTCTTTCACACCAATTACCTGCAGGTCTTTCCTCACCACATCCATGAACCTCCTCCTTGGCCTTCCTCTTTTCCTCCTTCTATTCGACAAAGACAAAAATACATGAATTTTGTTGTGCCACACACTGGCTATGGTCGTCAAGTGCACGCTGTGCCTCCTGCATGTTGGCTTGCGGTGGAATGTGAACACCGTCCAGAATGAATGAATAAATAAACTCACACAGTGAGTAAAGGAGGTCATAGTTAAAAAAAAAAAGACTCAAGATAAATCACTGTCACATAGCTGCATCAAAAATTGTTAATGTAGAACTAATTGCTCCACCCTTTATCTTGCCTGAAAGCGCTGTGTTGCGGTTCGCTCTTAAAAGCTGGAATACTGCCAGCTGCAGCACCTAGTCCGATATTCATTCACACAGCCACGTTTCCATGTAACGCGTTACAGAGGATGAATAAAAGTCCAATTTTTTTTCCCACCAGAAACTGTAGTTTATAAAATTTTGTTAAACAGTGAACAAAAATTGGATGGAAATATTCCCACAAGTGGTGTGCGATACCTGCCGGCATGTTTTCCTCTCCTCTGGGGTTTCATGTTTTGGGAACCATCATCCAGGATGTCCAGAGAATGACATCTCAATGCCAGGTCACCATGTGCTCTGATAGAGCTAACACTTTTTGATTGTGTGAAGGTGAGAAGTTTGCTGGTGTGAGGTTCTTCAGTTCAGTTCAGTTTTATTGTGCCAAACCAGTCCTCTGACGTGATTTAGGACACAACCTGTTTCAGGTTGAGCATCTTGAACCTGAGCCTGCTTGCTCAAGAGAGTTTCTTCTTGTTGTTCCATAACCAGAGCCTGCTCAGGCCCCGCTAGAGTGGGACAGACCCTGTTGAACCGGGGGGAATGAGACCCAAATTGAATCCTATAGCCTAGGGATGGGCCAAATCACGGGCTACAATGGGTTATATATATATA
>MU551584.1:6863407-6899262 GCA_024362625.1 Silurus asotus
ATATAGTCATTAAGTCATGTTTAACATGTACGTGTGTGTGTGTGTGTGTGTGTATGTATGTGTGTGTATTAATAGTAATGCATTAATAATTTAATAATCTAGGTTAGTGAACCCTTAAGCCTGAGAAATCTTTAATTTTTTGAGTATGAGTATCTGAGCTATGTGACATAAAAATAGCATTTTTACTGCAAATGTTTTGTTTATGAAGTAAAGAAAAAAAGATGGACATCCCTAAGCATCATCTGACTGTCTGTTTCTATTTGTCGTTGGTACTTTTTACACAGCCCCTTAACACTCTATTTCTTTCTCTCTCTCTTTCTCTCCCTTTCTTCCGCTCCCTCCCTTCCTCCCTCTCTCTCTCTCTCTCTCTCTCTCTCTCTCTCTATCTTGTGTGCTGCATATCTCTTTGCCTCTATATTCTTTCTTTCACACCTAGATACACATCCAGTGCTGGGTCAGACGCTTCCTAATTTCAGCTGAAATGAGGGAATGAGGGAGGGTAAGCAGGAAGCAAGCGAAAAGAGCTAGTGGAAAAGAGAGGGAGAGAGAAAGAGAGAGAGAGAAAGGCAAAGGATGCGGATCAATATCTCTTGCTGCTTCAGCATGTAAAGGAGCGAGCAAATCAAAACAAACCAGGAGAGGAACAACGAGAGGGAGGAGAAGAGAGAGAACAGAGGACAGAGGACAGAATCAGGTTCTTTGAGCATGGATGGTGCTTCTTTTGCTCCCTACCACCAGAGCATACATGAGACGAGACTGTTCTTCTGCTCTAATCATGTGAGTCTCCTGGCTCTCTTATTCTCCGGATTGGATCCTCAGATCCATAGCATGATGAAGAGAATTCTTCTGTCCATGCTTATCGCAGGTACGTTCTGGAACGATGCCTGATCTGAGATGGTGCAAAGTTTCAGTGCTAGGCTGTCGTATTGCATAAAAATAATCATGTGACCATATTAAAGCAGTGCAGCTAATTAAATTTAGAGAGCAGCAAGAGCTCCAGGCTGGCTGGACTTTGAATGTTTTTAGAGATTTTCTGAATTGATGGATTGACTTTACATATGTACACGCATGATATCAGATGGAAAGAGCAGCGCCCACAGGGACAAGGGTGTTTTACGCAGAGACATTGGACATTGCGGGATAGGACAGAGGGAGGGAAAGAGGGTGCAGGGGGGAAGATGAGGATGAGGAAGAGTGGTTGCTTGAATTGAATTGAAGTGAGTAAATGTGAAGAGGCTCTATTATGTCCCACTGTAGCTATGAGGTGCAGCAGATGGCTCAAGAACATCTCAGACCACAACATCAAGTACCAGGTTGGGTTCTTTTTATTCCTTGAGAAAAAAAAACTCCTGCTTTGAGTTATGCATCAGAAGATTTCTTAAAGATCAGTAAATTTGCCTCCGTGATTCTTCTCTGTTTTTTGTCAGGGTTTAATGAAGTCATTAGCATTAATGCATAAATTACTCACCTGCTTAAGGTTAGCTAAATGAACAGCAGGCAGTCAGTCACAATGCACACACACACACACACACACACACACACACACACACACACACACACACACACACACACACACACCATTTACTTGTCATGCTGTGTAAATACACGTATCAATCTGATTGCTATACCTAACAACAGAGCTCATGACATTCGGTCACAGACGGTTTCACAGAGTTTACTGCACATGCATTTTCTCTCATCAGTCACCTGTAAAGAGAATACCTTGCAAAATCAATGGTCTGAGTGATGTTCAGGTCATAGGTTTGAAATAAGCAGCGAAGTGTGATTGAAGAAGCGTAGTGGACATTAATGCATAGCATTTCATATAACAGCTACAAATTTGTTCCTGTTGGTCCACAAGTTCCTTTTCTGTGACTGAACTCTAGTCACTCCATTAGAAAGAGTATGCAAGTTCCCCAACTTTTTTTTTATCTCAAGTCTTGATTACATTGTAATAATTAGTCTTATTTTGCAAATCTGTGTTTCAGAATCATTGATTGAAATCACTGATTTAATTGTCCTATTCTGGTGATTTTTCATTCTGCAAAGCAAGCTCACTGCTCAGTATTCACAGGACTCCACAAATCACAAGCCAAGATGTTCATTCACACAATGGACAAATGTGTTTCCCAAATACAAGTGCACTCATCAGAATCACATGGCATATGCACGTAGGCCAGTACAGACTGATACGCTGATTATTACGCTCAGGCAATTTTTCATTCTGGAAAGCAAGCATGCTGATCAGTATTCACACAAACGCTTATCTGCAGCACCAAGCCAAGCTGTTCATTTGTGCACAAGGGAACAAGGGCACAAAACAATTGCCCTTGTCACTTTATCTGCCCTTAAGTGTTACGTAATCAGACGTCACCTTTCATTGTAACTTTGTCCTTTTCCTTCAGATGTACCACTACAGCGGAACGGCATGAATTCTGCTCTAGAGTCCTGCTGAGACGGTTGCCACGGCGATGGGTAGACGAGCGGCTGATCTGGCCACTCCAGTGCCAGTGTCTGAAGTGCCAGCTTTGGTGGGAGTTCGTGACTGGAGGACAGCCAATGGAGAGGCAGGGCTTACCTGTGTTCAACAATGTAATGTTGGGGTGCAAACATCGCCAGCTATACGGAGCTGCCTAGACAGTCGTGCTGTCATTCAATCACAAAAGAGGATGCCACCCAATGGGCACATCCCAGTCAATGTGGAGAGCAAAAAAGGACAAAAAAGGAGTGCTTTCTTTAAACATCGGAACCTTGAAAATAAGGTAAAGAAAGGCGTGACATTCCAAGGGGTGGTTGAGGATCGTGATGAAGATAAAGGCAATAAAGCTGAAATGCACTGTGATAGTCAGACAATCCAAAGCAACACATATCTGGCCAACAGACGTGTTAAAGGAAAGAAGGAATTCCGCCTCACTAATGGCAGTGTGGTCACCTCAGAGGTGATTGGTGGGATCAGCAGCGACATTAGTGAAGTGACTCCACTGTTCAAAAATACAGTACACACGGGGAAGAGGAAGATCCCCCCGTGTTCACCTCCTCACAGGTTCCCACTTAGGATTTGCAGTAAATGTGGAGGGAGACAGAATCCAGTGGCTGCAGTTCTCTTCACCACCACTAGGGATGCCACTTCACCCTGTTCTGCTGGCTCAGAGTGTCTCAGATCCAGCCCTGGAGCTCCTCTGGTCTCAGGAAAAGAAACAGCAGATTTACTTTCTCCACCAAACAATGAGACTGAGAAATATGGACTTATGCAAATGAACAGAGGGCCTGCAGTGACATGGCCTCCTCCATACCCAAATAGCAACCAGCTATTATCATCCACACAGGGGGCAGAAGCATTAAAACTTTCTAAACATCAATCAAGATACGCTGGCCTTGGCCTTCCACACATACACAGAGACACTCCATTTAGTCACACGTCATCTGCATATGCACACACAGTGGCAGAGAGTGCAATTCAAAAGGCAGGCATACATACTCACTCAGACCTCTGCTCGGATAAGCCGACATCACTGTCACACACACTCATGCTCCAAGAACCAAAACCCTCCATGGTTATTCCATACTCGCAACAATATACCAGCCTTAAAACAGACTTACAGTCCATCAATCTGAAAGACACAGCCTCCACACCAAAGATTAAAACACAAACAAACAGTGATATCCTGACACACACTTCACACATTGCTCTGTCAAACCACACTAGCATTCATACAAAGTCTTTAGCATCTGTCCATTCACCTGTAATTAATAAAAATCAAAGCTTTGTACAGAGAGCCAGAGCTTTCGATACTTTACACCCTAGCAGAAATGCCCAAGCCTCAAATGCATTGGAGACTGTGCAAAACTCACATTCAAGGCCTTCAAGCTGCTTGCAGGCAAATCTAAGCGTTAAACCCCAAAACACATCACATATTTGTTCCAGCACACATCCTAAAGCCACATCCACCACAAATTGTGCCAAACATCAACTTACACAAACACACTCTCTGACCACTGACACAGCCACAGCCCTGTCGCTTTGCACAGCTTTGTACTCCAAACCTTCCATACCACTGCACTGCTCTCTTCCACATGCAGATGCCAAACCATATAGCAAAACAAAGAACCAACAATCAAACTCTTCACGCAACTCCAACTTGAATGTGAATACCAGCACCTCACTTAACCCATATCCTGCCACAACACTTTTAACCAAGGCCAACACGGTTACAATTACTCAAGGGATTATGGAAATGCATTCATATGGTATGGACAACAATAAAACAGAAACACAGAGTCAGTCTCTTGCACAGTCAGAGGCTCATGTTAAGTCTGTGCCAGAGAAACTAGAGGACAAAGTCTGCAAATCATCAGCAACATCTCCTTGCAAGGTAGAAACTAAGAATGTGACAGCTACAAAAATAGGTTGCAAATTTGTTGCAAACACAGACAGTGGGAGCCACATGCGAGCTAACTGTGAACTCCTTGCAAATTCAAAATTTCATACAGTACACCAGCAATCCACACCTAAGCATTCTACCAGTCCTGCAGCCCCCACAACACCTCATGAACTCAATACGTTGGGTTCAATCTCATGTCAACCTCCAAGTCCTTTTCACCCAAGCCTACTGCATCCATCAATTAAATTATTAATCGAAGTTACTGAAAACAAAAGGACAAACATAGATTCAAAGCCAAATCCATTTTTACTTTCACCCACTATGCCGCCAGAGCAGATCCAGAACACGCAACTGCATCAAGAGTTAGAGACTACATCACAGACAAGCATTGTTTTACCTGTTAGTGGACCTGTCTCAAATGGTGGCTATTCCCTTACACACTACCACCCTCCATCTTTGGTTCTGCTGTCACACAGTTCCCCCAAGAGCAACACAAGTCAGGACCTTCAGAAGAGGTTGGAGAGAGTGGAGTCTAATCTGCAGGCCAACCAGGACCGAGTGACAACCCTACTCAACATTATCCAAGACCTGGAGATGAGCCACGCACTCAGCAAAGGGTGAGGGAAAAAGATTTATGAGGAGGGCAAGTAAAATAGTAGAGGTGATTGAATATAATGTTAAAAATTGCTTGTCAAGTAATTTTTTCTCCAGCGTAGTGCACTGTATGATAAAGTTCAGCATTTTCTAACTGCCTCCTGAGAGCAATTAGGAAAAAGATTCAAAGGCTGAAAAAATGCAGCATTCTTTGCTTCATTTTTCTCCGCTCCATTTCCTGCTGCACGTCTCTGCAGACGCCGATGTTTCAGAACTGGCCAGGATTTAAGTGATTGCTCCACCTGCCAGGAAACGGCATGCATCATTTACAGGTGAGTGAGAACTCAAAAGCTGACAACTTTCCTAAGGGTAAGCGTTTGGCAACTGTCTCTGCAACTCCATGCAAACTTATGATAACAACAAATATGCTCACCCACTCAATTTTTTATCGTCAGGTGTCCTGTGCTGGTGCCAGAATTAGTCTTGATTCTGAGCCAGAAATACTAGTAAGGTTTTTTTACAAAGCACTCCTTTACAAAGTTTTGAATGGTTGAGAGCTGATTTATAACATGACCTGATATTGATATTTAATCAAAAAAAATATAGATGTATATATCTTTTCAACAGTGAACAGAATTTACCATGTGTTAAAGTTGTTGGAAGCAAGTCATGGTTGCCTGGTTTCTTGCCAAAATAGGATTTTGTTGTTGCCAGTTCCTACGTGATGCTACAGTTTAATCTATTGATCAACAACTTGTTTAGGGCTGAAGGTTAACATAAAGCTAGTGATTCCTACTAACACGGTTTCATTGGAGGCTGACCATAACACTCATTATGATCAGTCAGTGGAGAAAGAAAGGCTCCTTCAGACTACAGTCACAGATGTGGTGACATGATCAGGCTTACACAGCAGTGCTTTTCAGGAGAACAAGTTTTAAAAATTTGTAAACCATTTTTATAGGCTACTACAAATATTATTCTAGTCTTTTTGTAAATCAATAACTAGCAAAATGTCTGAAGTAACTTAGCATAGTATTTTAATGCAAAGTCTTTTATTGCATTTTATTTGGAACAATATTTATTTTACTTCAATCAATGAACACACCACAATACTTCACTATAAACACATTTAATTAATTCCCTGTGTCAAGGAAAGACCGTCCTCTCTATATTTCTTTCTCTTTGTCAGTGTGGAGTATGACTTCCGTCAGCAAGAACGACGCTTCAGGGATGTCTTAGACCCGCTGGACTCCCCAGTGAGAGAGATCTGGGAAGGGGTTAACATGGACATACTCTCCTTTTTCACCTTGCTGAAACAAAGCCAGGCATCATCTCAGACCAGCAATTACACCGAGCCAGGAGGCAAGAGCAAAGACAAGAAAAAAAAACTCTGCAGGAAAATTTTGAGCTGGCTACCTCGAAAGGTCCAAAAGAAGTAGAAATCTTTCCATGGTTCTTCATCTTTATTTTTAGATTTGAATCAACAGACTCCACTATACTATGAGAAGAATTGATGGCTACATCATAATGCATTCAAATAAATGAGTTTGGTACATCCAGAAAAATGGACAGACAGTAAAATATGAGAACAGGAGCTGCTTGAGTTAAACTGCACGACTTGACAAGATATTCTATCCCCTTCTATTTGTTAACTGCATACCTTCCCATACTTGATCCTTTTCTTCCTTCATCAAAGTAGTGACATCATGTAGGGAACATGGCACTTGTAAGACCATTCATGCTTGTTTGTTAACTTAAGAAGTAGATGAATATTAATCTTACAGTTCCTTTGGGATTGGGCGTGCGGTGAACTGGGATCAGATATGGAGACCAGATGTGGCCTACTGGCCCTGTGACCCTGTTGTTTACCACCTGCATCTTTCTTCAGACCTTCAGAACAATAAAACAGAGATATAAATACTTCAAATTACACGCTGGTTATTTTTGGGTCTTGTTTTTGCCATCACGTAAGGATGCAGAAATAACACACCAAGAATGAACACCATTATACGCATCATAGAGCTTTGCTTTTGTTTATCCAAAAGCATATACAGATACATACTTAGGGTGTACATTTTCTTGTTTTATTTTTTATTATTTGAAATAAATATTGGGGCTGTATATTTGGCTCAGGTATAATATTTGAAATTTGAATCAGAAGTCTAGTCAAGCCCACTTTCACCGAACTCAATAGCTCTACTGCCTTATTAAAATGATATAATAACTGTTTCATAAATCTCACCAGACTTTGGAATCAGCCAGATATATTAGCACTCTAGCTCATTCTGATGTTGTGGTATTCAGTTGCAATTTGTAAAGCTCCAGTTACATACATTTCCTTGCTTACTTCACATAGACCTTTTTCTCAGTGCCTTTTGAACAGAAAATTAGAATCACTGAACTGAACTATTTTCATGTTTGAGCTCTGCTACACCTGCAAGTTTTTTGGTACTATGTTTAAAACACACCAGTTTATGTGTTTTACATGGTAAATAATAAAACTTTTACTGACAAGTAAATTTTTTTTTACCATTAATGCTAAGACACAGGGTCAAAAATTTCTCAAAATGCATTTATCCTGCTTATTTATCGAACAGCTGTTATCAATGCTAATGCAATATAACTGTGGATTGGCAGGACATTGTTTCAGTAATTAATTTTTTGTTGTAGATTCTCTATAATGCCATCTTGTTGAAAATTCTGTATATAACATTCTGAGGCCAGGAAATCTAAACCCCAATATAAAGTCTTTTGGGTTTTATAAAGTAGCTTCAAATTAAAACAAATGCATGTCGTGAGCATTCAGTGAGCCATGATGCTACACAACCTGATATGAATACATACACAGGGATTTTTTCCCTGTTTCTCTCTAAAGCTAAGCGGGGTTTTATTGCAGAATAATTAATCCCTTAGCGCAAATATAATATAATTTTTTACTTCTCAGGTCAAGCCTGCGCGTTTGTTCATTTTCACCCATTGTAGATCCTTAACAAAAGTTAACACAAACAAGCAAGCTTGTAAAAGAAAAATGTACATCATATTATTAGAAACAGCATTAGAAATGATTTGATATCACAACAATATTTATTCTTCAGTCTAATTTCTAACAGCAGTCGATAGTAACGGCTCGTTTACAAGGATGTGTATGGCAGGCACTCGACGTAAACATATAAAGTGTGTAATTATTTATTGAAGGAGTCTCCAGTTCAGCACTTTGTAATAATCAGAGGCAAAGCTGTTATAAATCTGTAAATTCATATAATAAAGAAGGAGAGAAAAAAAAATTTGTGAGGAACTGACATTTACAACTTAATATGCAAATTAATTATTATTAGTAGATTTTGAATGTCAAATGATTTTTATTTATTTTGTTTTTACACACACACACACACACACACACTTTTAAACCTCAATGACTTTCCATAGAGGGGAGCTCAAAATTTCTCAGTCTTAGTCAAAGCAGTATAACAGTCTAGAAACACTTTTACCATGAATATAAAGGAGAAGTGATGGAAATAAATATGGAATAAACCAAAATCATGCAGCTGGTCTCTCCATGAGTGTGGGCCATTGACTTCTTTTGATGATGTCATCTTACTGAGCCCTTAGAAGAATTCAGCATAATATATCACCTTAGATGTTCAGAGGTGTTTGAGGGGGACTCAATGCTGTCCCCAGTGGCTACTCAAGAAAGTGCAGACAAGGCCCAAAATAATCTGAGGAAGTTGATTTAGGGGTGAGAGAAAAAAAAAAAAACTTGAATAGGTATGTTTGAATAGGTATGTATGTGTGTGTGTGTGTGTGTGTATGTATGTGGGGGACCACATACATACACACACACACACACACATACATACCTATTCAAACCATTGCATGCCCTAGTAACTTTAAGATGAACAAGCTAGCACCAGGAGTTGTGTGCTATTTTGGAATGGGTTCTGTCTTAACTTAGATCTCGTTAAGAGAGAGAGAGAGAGAGAGAGAGAGAGAGAGAGAGAGAGAGAGAGAGAGAGAGAGAGAGAAATGAAAAAGCAAACAGAGCAGCTCAGTGGCTGTAAAGTCTCACAGGACCTGGAAATGTCAAGAGCTTTGTTCAGCCACATCACAGGCTTTATGATGAAGAACAAACACAGCTTACTTCCTACAGAAGAGATATTAGCAAGCTTAAAAATGCTACAGTGAGAGGAGAGTTTGCTAAATAGGAATTCTTTTCTGAAGATGTCACAATGAAGGATTATTTTATTTTAATTGCCCTGAACAGTAGAACAGAGCAGCAGTGGTGCAGCTGTGGCTTTTTTTGTTGGTGTGTGTGAGAGAAAGAAAGATATTCGGCAGCTGATCAGTGGCGTGTGAAACAATTAAAGGTTTTTGTGAGTGTGTCTGTGTGTGTGTGTGTGTGTGTGTGTGTGTGTGTGTGTGTGTGTTTATCTTTCCAAACAACACTTCTCTCTATCTATCTCTGTATGTGTTTTTCTTTCATACACATCCTGTCACGCACAATCTGTTCCTTTACATCTCACACACAAACACTTTTTTTGGTCTTAAAAGCTGTGTCTCAAATCACATACTATACCCTGAGACAAGAGTAATTTATTTTCCAAACAACACTTCTCTCCATCTATCTCTGTATGTGTTTTTCTTTCATACACATCCTGTCACGCACAATCTGTTCCTTTACATCTCACACACAAACACTTTTTTTGGTCTTAAAAGCTGTGTCTCAAATCACATACTATACCCTGAGACAAGAGTAATTTATGTAGGGTTACTGATAGAGTTTCACACACAGCTGCTGTGCTTGACAATTAATGAACACCTTGCGACCAGTCAGAATTCAGAATTTAACACCAGTATAGGTATACAGTGGCAGGCGGTCTGAGGAGTGGTGCAAATTATGAGTATGCATCTCTGGTGAGTAGGTTGTACTTTATACCAATTTTTTATGTTTTTGTCATGTTATTAGACAAATATTAATTCAGAACTGCTCCAAAAGATGTAGTTGGCACAGTTGCGGTTGTAGCGTAGAGGTTTGGAGCTTGCTTTAGTAAAATGGTACTCACCCTCCATATGTGAAATGCCTCTCTCTCTCTGTAATTCCACGTGTTGTAATTTTGCGTTTTTGTATTGTATTGATGGTTTCTATAACTCCGACATGAAAGTGGTGGTATAAAGAGGCGGATTAAGTCGGGTAAGTCCCCACTGAAGGCCCAGGTATCAAATGCACAGCCCGCCACTGTAGGTATTAATGTTGGATTACTGATTTATTGATATTATTGAAAAAGGCTTTAATACATTTTTATATCAGCACATCCTAAATGTCTCCACTATGTTAAAAGTTTTGTGCCATTTCACTTCTATCATATTTCTTCAAGACTAAACACACACGTGAATTCTCTTCCTTTCCTTCATCTCTGTGTCTGTGAACGGAATTCTGTTTGTTCCTTTTTGCTTCAGAGGTTTTTCAGTGACTCCGTGTGTTTTGAAGATGCAGTGTGGTGCCTCCCGGCAGGACAGAGTGGGTGGAGCGAGACATAAGGACATATACTTCTTCCCTTCATATTTCGCTGACAAGCACGCAGCTCCTGTCTCAATAGGGGTTTGTCTTCCCAAACACCAGGCTGGGGCTCAGAGCAACATCTGTGTTCCGAGATGGAAAGTCTGCATTTACTATGACGACAATGCAATGAGACAGAGCGTACAGAGGGATGGACACACACACACACACACACACACACACACACACACACACACACACACACACACACACACACACACACACACTATATTTATAAACATATGGAGACTTTAAAAGGTGGATTTAATTCTCCCTTAGTGTAAAAAAGGTGCCATTTATGGTTAAATTACAGTTGTTCTTTCATTTTCCTTTAGAATTTAGGATTAGCACCAGAATAACCAGGGAATTTGGTGCATAATAATACACTTCTGGGGGGTAAAACAACACACAATTGAAATGATATTTCTTACAGTAATATTTTGCAGTTAATAAAACACTTAACACATTATTTAAAACTACAGTATACAAATTAGCGTGTCAATGGTATCAATATGAATTAGTCCTACCTTCAGTTAGGTGACTATTAGAAATATTGCAAACAATGTAGTTTCATGGTGTACGATTGCTTTAGATTAATTGTTATTTATTTATTTATTTATTTATAGAAAATAATTAAAAAGAGCTTATTTCATGTTGATTTCTAACCACATTCCAAATGATGTTTAGAAGTCATCTGATGTACACTGTGTCCTCTGGGTTGCACTGACCTTTCAGTTCTGACCTCCATACAAGTTTGTTTATATTCATGTTGGCAACACACACACGCACAGATGCACACACACACGCACACACACACACACACACACACACACACACACACACACACACACACACACACACATACATACATACATATACACACACACACACACACACACACACACACACACACACACACACACGCACACACACACACACACCTACAAATGTCCACTCCAGTATTTGCATCAGTATCATGCCACAAGCCCTAAAAACGCCTCAAGACATTTGGAACTCTGCTGCAGGAGACACTCAGGTCCTCACAGCTCATTAGCTCAGATGAGAATGATGGACAGGGACAGGATCGCAGCTCTGGGACATGCTTGTAATCCGCACTAATTGGCCCAGAAGTGCCACTGAGCGAGAGGAAGGGAGAAACTGTACTGACAGGAAACGTTCTTCTATGCACTGATACATCTGCAGCATGAAAACATTCACATGTGCAAGAATCGTGCCACTTAAACATTCACTACTGCACCATTAATCCACTCGTTCACTAATGTTCTAATTGTAACTAAACTGAAATGAGATGATCTGAGGTGCGAGCCAAATTTTGAATTTCAGATTTCAGACTATATGACATTTCTACTTTACAAAATGGAAAACTTTTTGTACTAATGTACTAATCTTCAGAACGAGCAATCTGCAGAGTTCATTAAGCCTTTACAAATAGCATCATCCTCAGAGGCCAGTTATACTGCAATAGGTCTTGGCAAGTGATATAGAAGAAATGACTCCTGAAAGCTGATTGGCTAATGACAACCATATATTTAATGAAAAATTCAGTTAAAGATTTGATGTAAACCAAACTTATGATCAATATTATACACTTATGGTTCCTTAAAAGCATCTATTTAAATGTAAATGTGTAAATGCTTATTTAAATGTATTCATCTATTATAAAATGTATTATTCTATTTAAATGCTTATTATGGTTTTGGCAGCGAGGTGCTCAGAGCACTCAACACTGAGAGAAGAAACACATCACCAATACATATCCTTCCCTGAAGAAACAAGGTTCACACGTGCCAAATCACTCATTACCTCTCTAACCACAAACTCATCCCACAAGCAGTAATCCTCTTGTAAACCTCGCCACATCTGCATCTACAGCTAATTCTTTTTTACTTACCAATTTTCCTTCATATTTGTGAAAGTGAAATTGAATTTGAATTTAGTGATACTGATAAACTCAAAAAATTAAATTAATCACAAAGTGAATTATAAAAATAAAAATACTATAACTGAATATAGGTACAATATGTACATCTTAAAATTGAAACTTTAAATGTTGAATGGCAAAATATAATTTTTAAACACTGTGCTCAGCCATATTTTAAATTAAAAAAAAACAAGTGCCATTTTAATTGATAAAATGCAGAATGTACATTTTTAACATCATTATTATATTTAGTTTTTATAAATTTTTATCTTAATAACTTTTCATTTAATTTGCTTTTAAAAGCAATGTGTTACACGTGTACACACCATGTCTGCCTATGTTGTTAGGAAAAAAAAAAAAAGTAGCACTTTCTAATTTCTCTGCAGCTATGCAACTCCCACGTGATGCTCTTCTTTATGGTTCTTCATATCCTGAACACCTTTTCAGTTATATATATTTTAATTGATAAAATGCAGAATGTACATTTTTAACATTGTTATTGTATTTAGTTTTTATACATTTTTATCTTAATAACTTTTCATTTAATTTGCTTTTAATAGCAATGTGTTACACGTGTACACACCATGTCTGCCTATGTTGTTAGGAAAAAAAAAAAAGTAGCATTTTCTAATTTCTCTGCAGCTATGCAACTCCCACGTGATGCTCTTCTTTATGGTTCTTCATATCCTGAACACCTTTTCAGTTATATATTTTCCATAGCATTATCTATGGAGCATTATGTATACAAAGAATATTATCCATATTATCACAGGCAATGTTAATCTTAGCTGTATTACATGGCTTAATAAGATAGCAATAAATGCTCCATGTGCGTAAGCAGCAACCAGTCGTGTGTTAAAAATGGAAAAACGCCCTTTCATTACAGAAATGTGGAGAAAGTGTAACAATCAGATGACTATCAAAATAGAACATTTATTTCAGCACTTTCCTCAGTAAGGGAATTATTTTAAAAGAAAAATAGGTTTATATGTGAGGAATGTTCCGTTTTTAATAAATTGCAACTTCTAGCTGACACTATCACTGTTTTAATCTATAAGCATATATTTATATTTTCATGTATGTAAGTAAAATGCAAGTATGTGTCATTCTGTAAAAAATACAAACTTTCTCTGCTATTGCACACCACATCTTTAGTAAATGTTGTGATTTATTTTGTATCTGTTCATGTTAGTCAGATAGAATTAATATATGTCAAATAAATAACTAAAGTGGCATACCCATTCCTGCCTTTTCTGGTTCATTATTGCTACCTTACTTTTTTTTTTTTTTTCTTTTTTTATATATATCTTTGTATCTAGAGGAAACATATGCTCCTGCTGTTCTGTTTCCTCAGTGGTTTACACAGTGGCTACTATAAGTATTTGTGTATTAGATTATTATACTGTTTATCATTTCAGGTCATATCTATTTGCCACTAAAGGACGGACCAAAATTGAATAGTCGCTATAGATAAGATTAAAGCAAAATCACAAACAAGAGCAAAAAGTGAAGCCTAGGGGTGGGAGGGGACATGAGGAGAAAAGTGCAGAGCGTGAGGTGAAGGGCAATTTAGTGAGTGAGTGAGTGAGTGAGTGAGTGAGTGAGGGGGGGGACTGAAGGATTGAGGAACAGCAACAGGGGTAAAACTGCAAAGGGTTGAAAGAAGACATGAATACAGTCAGTGGATGCAGGATCCTGGGGAGATGAACACATTTTGGACTGCATGACTCAAAACACACATTTGCACAATGTGAGTAGGTTGAAGGCAGTTCACAATTATTTAAAGTTCATTGTGATTATTCACTTGTTTAGCAATTTCACTTGAACTCAAATGAATGTAATCAGGGAAGGTTTTCAGTAGACTGTCGATTGTGTGTGTGTGTGTGTGTGTGTGTGTGTGTGTGTGTGTGTGTGTGTGTGTGTGTGTGTGTGTGTGTGTGTGGCAATCTGCTTTATGTCTATATGATCTTGGAGGAGAGAAAGGGTAAGTGACATTTTACCAGAAACAAATTTGCTGTGTTTGCACAGGAGTGACGAGGGTAACATAGCTGTAATGTGGTAATGTGGTAATGTGTTATATGTGTTACAATAGAACAGCAGTCTGTTCCACTAAATCAGGATGAAAAATCAATAAAAAAAAAACTTTGTTTATTTAAAACTACCACAGCATAAGATTTTACCCACAGTAAAAGGAGAAATTGTGATCTTAAAATAAAACTAACATAAAAGACACTAACAGTAACTCTGCTACACTATGCCATTATACAATGCCATTAAAATAAATTTCACTGAGGTAAATGTTTGAAAGTAAATGATGTAAAGTATGCAAAGTTGTATTTAATATCCAATAAACTGCATTTAATAGCATCATAGTGCAAGATTCTACCACACACATTTGTGCAATTGTCAATTAAAGCTTGATAATACATTTCACCTTAATCAGCCAATCAGAAACACGATTTAATGACACAGATAGTATACATATTTGTGTCATTAAATCGTGTGATCATATATCTTGATCATATATATTTGATCAATACATACCGGGTCTTTTGTTTAATATAAAATACTCAACATATCATATATACGTTATATGGACCAAAAATTAGAACACCCAAGCTTTACAGACATATGTTGTTCTTCTCCAAACTGTTACCACAAGTTAGAGCCAAACAATTGTATTTCATGTATTTGCATGCAATAGCATTTACATTTCCTTTCACTTGAACTAGGTGACTCAAACCTGTTTCAGAACGACAATGCCCCTGTGCACAAAGTAAGCTCTATAAATATATGGTTTACATAGATCAGAGTGGAGGATTTTAGGTGGCCTGTTATAGAGATCTGACCTCACCCTAAATCATTACCTCACTTTACTAATGCCCTTGTGGATGAATGAGCACAACATTTAACTGTAATGTTGTTTCAAAAACAAACAAACACAAAATAAAGCAATAATTGTGTATCTGAATCTACTTTATATATACATTTTGATAATGTCACAGATTTGTCAGTTGTCATGCAACTGACATTTTGCATTTATTCTTTTATGTAATACTTGATAGCCAAGCAAATAAAATCTATACTAAAACTGTTTAATAAAGATTCATGGATGAAAACAGAAAACAAAACATCACACAGTAAACTCAGTGGACACTGTGTACTCACTAAACATGAATAAACATGGATCTTTTATTTCATCTGAAAGTAAAATAGCACAGCATGACCATCCCATGACCTTCGAGCTGTATTGTTGTGGTTCTTAAGGATCCCCCAGGTTTATATTCTGCACCACAAAAACACATCTCAGAATTGAAAAAAAAAAATAAAGCTTCTCTGTAGATCTCATTACAGTTATGATCTCAATCTCAGCATGTCACTGAGGAGCACTTAGCATTGCGCTCATGTTACACGCTGACTTTATTGCTGCCAGAGTCATTTGTAGACTTGCACTACTTCTATTTTTCAATGTGTGTATCTGTTAGTGTGTATCTGTTTGTGTGTGTGTGTGTGTGTGTGTGTGTGTGTGTGTGTGTGTGTGTGTGTGTGTGTGTGTGTGTGTGTTTGTTTGTTTGTTTATGCTACTCATAACCTCGTATATTGTTTTTGGACTCCAGGTCCACATTTTGGACTGGATCAAGAGTATAATCATTATAAAATAACCCCCAACTTCATCCCTGCGATTAAACAGTTACTGCTACCAACATACAATCAATTACATTCATAGAACAACACAATCTCACACATTTACATTATATTACAACAGAAGTTCTAGTAAAGGTCTCAGTTTCACCCTCTAGAAGCTTCTTCTGCCTTAAATGGCTTCCTTGGGGGGAAGTCACGAGACGGCTACACCACACTGTGCTTTTTATGTGTGTGCAGAAAATATCATGTAGTTTTAGATTATATTGAGATGGTGCAAGGCAGGAAGCTGTCAGGTTTTTATGAGGAAAGTAAATAATACAGTGGCATTTCCCGTCGTGGCCAAGGCCTCATCTGAGTTTGGATTTCAAACGGCCGTGTCTCATGCTGAGGCAAACAATGTGTAAGGAGTTCATGTAAACTCTGTGGTTGATCTTAAATCTGCAGTGAGGAGGACAGTTAAAAGCGAAATGTGATTCCAGGCAACGTCCCCGAATCTGCAGACAGAGGCGAGAGGTTTAAATCACTCTTTGCTCAGTTCATGGCTGCAGATGGAGATGAAATTCTGTCGATTTACAGTCAATTCAGTTTCCCTTTTAAACATGTTAGCCTTCGCCGTAGCTTTTGGGACTCACAGCTAAAAATGCCTTACCTAAATTAAAAGTTTAACAGTTCATGCTAAAATTGGGCTACATAAACAATTGAAATATCTTTCCTATTTAACCTAAAGAAGACAGTTTGAGCTTTACTGTTCGTTATTCAAAGTTGATATTGCTTATTAAGAAAAGAAAAGAAAAGAAAAAGTAAAAGTCTGAGACTTTTTTATAGGTGATGAAGTACCGTGAATACATTTCCTGAAGTGACATTTTTTTTTCTTCTTATATAAATATATGAAATCAATAATGTAGCAATCCAGAAAAGTATGCGGTAAAAGTCACATGTCTCATGAGTTTATATTTTAAATTGAATGGAGATATCAATAAAAATGAGCTTCCTACAAACATTTATCTGATACTATGTCTGGTTGCTCCTCCCCTCCCAGCCCAGATTTAAGGACTCACAGCTGAAATGCCCTACCTAACTTTAAATGTTAACCGTTCTTGACAAAATATTGGCACCCCTGTATTTTTACAGTGTAGGTCTGAAGTTTGTGGAAAAACAAAGTAGAAGTGGTGCCTAATAAAGATTCAATACACATTTTAGAAGATGTTCTTAAAGATTCTAACACTTTTCATATATTTTTGTATGATATGACAAACCTATGCCTAATATTGTGTTGTATAATTACAATTCATGCTTTACTGATGTAAAAATGTTTAGATGGGAGGTTCGCCTAAGTTGGTATAAGCGTATTACTGTTTGTAAGTAATCTGACTGAAGTTCTGATCTCATTACGCTTTCTGTCTCAGCGTTGTGATGGAGTGGCTCTTAGAGGTCTGGTCTTCCTCTTATCCATCTTAATAGCTGCCATCATTGTTGCCCCAGTCATATGTCTTCAAATCATAATGCAATAACATTAAACCAGCTTGGTTAAGGAAATATTAAAAAATCATTAAGATAATGGTTTGAAGAAAAACTCTATATATTTTGCCAACATGGACCCAATGACCTTAAAACACCCCATTAAAAGTGTACAACATTTTTAACATATAGCTTTTATAAGAGTAAATATTGTCAATTTGCACCAGGATCATGTTCATGTTCATGATCTGAGCAAGTGTTTTTTAAACCTGAGAAGTCGGCATATGGCAAACAAATTCATTTTCTTTGGTGACCTTCCAAAAGAAGCCGTGCCGCAACACATTACAGGAAAGAGCGTTCATATACATTTATGGAATTTGGCAGATGCCATTATTCATAGCGACTTAGATTTTGCTAATTCTTACAACTGAGCAGCTATGGGGTTAAGGACATTGCTCAGGGGCACCTTGGTGTGGCTGAGATTTGAACTCATGACCTTCAGATCCAACCTCCAATGCCTTAACCACTAAGCTACCATCCACACTCGTTCACCCTCTCTGTCTCGTTCTCTGTCTCGTTCTTTCTCTTTCTTTGTTTTTTTTTTTTTTTTTTGTTTTTTTAAGTTTTTTTTTTTTTTTTTTTTTTTTTTGCATATTTGACACAATGATTCAGATCATTAACCAAATTGTGATATTACACAGAGATAACCTGAGTAAATACAAAATGCCGTTTTTAAATTATAATTTAATTTATTATGGAAAAAGCTGTCCAAAAACTGCCGAGCCCAATGTGAAACAAATGAATTGCTTCCAAAACCTAATTACTGGATGTGCAACAACTGCAATCAAAAGTTTTCGATAACTGCCAATAAGTCTTTCAAATCGTTTTTCGCAATTTGTCCTAATCTTCTTATGCACAGTTATTTTAAATCAGGCACATCGTAGGGTTTTCTAAATCAGGTTGAGGTCTGGATTTTAACTATGTCAATCCAAAGTTTCCATTTAGTTTTGTTTTGGCCATTCAAATGTGGATTTGCTGATGTGTTTTAGATCATTGTCCAGCTGCATAACCCAAAAGCACTTAAGTTTGAGGTCATGAACTAATAGCCAGATATTCTCCTTTAGGATTTTCTGGTAGAGAGCAGAATTCAAGCTTCCATCAATTATGGTAAGTCATCCAGGTGCTGCAAGCCATTTCTGACTGTTGGTATGAAGTTTTTTTAAACACCTTTCATAAAATTTAACTTTTGTCTCATCAGGTCATTGAATATTTGCCCAAAAGTCTATGAATAATGCAGATTTTTTTATGGCAAATGTGAAACGAGCCTTTGTGTTCTTTTGGTCAGCAGTGGCTTTCGCCTTGGAACTCTCCCATAGATGGCGTTCTTTAGATTGCATTATATAGTGCTTTTTTTTTTATCTTTTAGCACGCTTCACTTTTTCAGACAGGTTCTATTTAAGTGATTTCTTGATTCAACAGGTCTGGCGGTAAGCAGGCCTAGTTGTGGCATGTAAAATGTAACTCATTTTAAAAAAATTATTTTGTATTTACTCAGGTTATCTTTGTATAAATTGCCGAATTTTAATGTATGAAATCATTTTGTTATTTTGATTCACAGAACATGGAATGTTTATGAAGAAGGCATACATTGATGTCAGGGAGCCATGGTCTCCATGTTTTTCCTTTGGGTGGGCCTTGTGATGTTCATCGTGTTTACCGTTGGTGGAAATGTGTTAGTATGTTTAGCTGTACTCACAAGTCGTCGTCTTCGCCACATTAGCAGCTGCTTCTTGGTGGCCCTTGCTGTAACAGATCTGCTCCTCGGCCTCTTTGTGCTGCCTTTCAGTGCCACGTTAGAGCTGCGTGCTGGTCGCTGGCCATTAGGTGGTGCTGCATGCAACATCTATCTCTCTGTAGATGTGACATTGAGCACAGCATCCATCTTTACCTTGCTTGCTATCAGTGTGGATCGTTACATGGCTATCTCATCGCCACTCAGCTACACCACCAGGCTGACTCCAGCACGAGCAACAGCAGCTATTGTTGCTATCTGGATCCTTGCGCTTACATTTGCCTTCACTCCAATCCATATGGGCTGGAACACGGCTGATTTCCATGTACAGAACTATGACTGGAGGATGGGGGATAAGGGGGAGGAGGGACAGACTTGCCGTTATGACTGGAACAATAATTATGTGCTGCTTGCTGTCTCCTGTATCTTCTTCTTTCCTCTGCTGGTCATGTGTTGGATGTACCATCGCATCTTCTGCATGGCACGTGAACAGGTATCCGTATGGACATAATAAAGAGAGTTTTCTAAATGAAAATGATATGCACTTTATGTAAAATAATACAATTTATAAGTGTTTGGCATTGTTCATGTACTTGTTTTCAAAGAGAGCTTCATCCTTGTTCTTTTTCTCCATCCCTCAGGTGCGTCGTATCCGTGCTGCCACTCCATCCTTCACTCGTTCATCAGCATGTCTGAAGGGGGCCACACTGAGGCAGCACAAAGCCACTGTGACTCTGGCCACTGTGCTTGGAGTCTTCATTGTCTGCTGGCTGCCATTTTTCACTTTTTTCACCTGCATGGGTCTGAGGCACGAGACAGAGCCACCTCAACTCACACATTCCATCGTGCTTTGGCTGGGTTACTTTAACTCTGCCCTGAACCCCATCCTGTACCCTGCCCTGAACCGAGACTTCAGACACGCCTATTGGCATCTGCTGCATTGCAGAAACCCATACAAAATCAATTCCATCTCCATAAGAACCTTGGGGAAAAAGAGAAGCATAATTTCTCATGAATTTGAGGGTATAAACAAATGCAGCAAGATACCTGTAAAGATGCATCACAACCAGCAAGACATAAATGCTGAGTCAGCTGCAGGTCCAAACCATACCAGCTAACACTGTCCATCAGTACTATATTTATATGTTTCATGTTTTAAGTTTGTGCTTAACAAAATGGACACAAGGACACCATAACAAAGATGTAGATGTTTCCTCTTGGTGTCAGACGAGACAAGGAAAGGCAAGAGATTTTTGGAAATAAATGTCTGTTCTTTGTTCTTCATGTCTCCATGTATTTGCATTTCCTGCACTCCTTTATGCCATGTTAGGACCGAAGAGGATGAACCTAATGATTTGGTTTCTACAGTGCTGCTGAGGTGACTTGGTGATTTTAAATAAGGTGGAATAATTCATATAATGTAAAGTCACAAGATAGCCTGGAAATAGCATTAAGATATATTGGAGCCATTATATATTATCTCATGACTTTAATCTATTTTTGATCTTACAGACTCAATATTTTGTTTCAGGTCCTCGATATATCAATTTGAGGTATTATTAACTTGTGGCATTAATACATTATCTCATGCCCTTAATATAGCACATGCCCTCAATATATCATCTCATGGCATCAATACACTATCTCACGCCATTAATATATTTTCTTGTGGTTTGAAAAAATAATTTCATGCTGTCAATATATTATCATAAGTTCTTAAATTATTGTATATACTAACTAGTAAATTTAAAAGTTTACTGTGCTGCCTCCATTTATTATCCACACCCTTGATATATAATCTAGTGGCCCTCTATGTTTTATCTTGTGGTGTCTCTTATTATATTGGTCTTTTAGTATATTAACTCGCCTCTTCAGTGATTCATGGCTTCCCTATACAACCACAATTCTGAAAAAGGTTGGGACACTGTGTAAAATATAAATAAAAACTGAATGCAAGGATTATAATGACTATAGGCCTATATTTTATTCACAATAGAACACAGAAAACATATCAAATGTTTAAACAGAGGAATTATACCAATTTAAGGACAAAATATGGTAATTTTGAATTTGATGGCTCATCACATCCCTCAAAAAATAGGACCATCACCCTTAACCATCAACAATCACCCTACTGAATTTCTTGTACACTGATGTCTCAATGATGCTATACTGTTGCTGTGGTTTGCAATTATCATGTAGTTCTGCTCCACACTGTATGTTCTGTACTATCTCAAAATAATTAGAACTGTATATAATTGTAAATTCATAGCATATACCTTATTTTTCTTCAGATTTCTATCTAGATTTTGTAAATACACTGTGTATTATCATTGTTTATTATAGCACTGTGTATTTTTTTTTTACATATATTGTGCCTTATTTCCATCTTGCATACATTTCAATTTTCATTTTTTCATAGATAGATAGATAGATAGATAGATAGATAGATAGATAGATAGATAGATATTGTTTATAGCCAATTTTTTTTTACATATATTACCATATTGAGCTACACGGGTAATTTGCAACATGCTACTATTTGCACTACAGGTAGAGTCTTATCTTCTTTTGTTGTACTTGTACCAGGCAATGACAAAAAATTATATCTATCTATCTATCTATCTATCTATCTATCTATCTATCTATCTATCTATCTATCTATCTATCTATCTATTTATCTATCTATCTGTCTGTCTGTCTAACTGTCTCTCTGTCTGTCTGCCTTTTTTTTAAGTTTGTGTAAATTATGACATTAATAATTACACAATACTAAATGAACTATAGAAACATTTGAACTGGAACACTTTTCAACTTTATTGTCTTCCACAATATATATTAAAAAAAAACTTCGCTAAGTATCTCAGAAGTGGAAAAAGACTGAATCCAGTGTTTAATGATCTCTCTTTGTTTGTGTTTCCTGACCTCTTGTGGAGAGGTAAAATAATACAGAGTGAAATTACAGAGTAAACAATTTTCCTTTGAATACAACAGAGCTCCCTCTGCAGTTTCCTCAGTATGTCCATCACGTCTAAAACAGCTAAAATATCTGAAGGCCAAGCGTTCGTTTTTTAACTTACTCTGTATGCTCACTCACAATAAAGCTGGTGATCAGGTTCCTGCCATCTTTTATGATATCAAATCTTTCACACAGTTGAAACCTGAGAGGCTTGAACTCCTTACAACCAGCACAAAGTCTTCTTTTGCACATGCTTGTGCTGTTTTGGTGATGAACTATGGACATGTCACCAGTTTAATGTAATTGTTTTTTTTTTTATGGTTCCCAAACTGGTACCAAAACATTGACAGCATACAAGTGCACTGGATGTCTTTGGATGCAGTAGAATTAAATCATCTTTACTTTAGTTAGGACACCGAAATCAAGCTACATAAAGATATGATTTACACAGTTTGGAGCAGAAAATCATTAGTGGCCTTCTACAGAGTTTTAACCTCAACTACGCTGAACACATTTGGGAACACTGACTACACCCCAGTCCTCCTCATCTCTCCTATATCAGTAGCTGATTTTACACCTTTGTGGCTGAATAAGCACAAATGTCCACACTCCAAAATATTTCCCCAGAAAAATTCATGAGGATTACATGTGGAATGGGGTGTTCAAAAAGCACATACAAATATAATAGACAGATGTCAACTGTACAAATGTGTATCCCTATACCAGACATGGGCCAACTACGGCCCGCCGAACGTGACCAAATTCTATTAAAATAGGTACGGGTAAACATTGTTCAATTTACCTTTCCCTTGTAATGCCCACGTTTCCCCTAAAGATGTCGCACTTTAGCTCAATTGACGTTGTTCGCGTGCATTTACTCCCTTCTTCTCTTAAGAACGCTTAATCTGATACTCTGTGAAAACTGCGACAGTTTCTGACCAACACCTCGGATCTATCCTGAGAATTGCCAAAATAAAACGTACTCCAGACTTTGTTGAACTGGCAAAAGAAGCAGTTCAACAACACTGTACCTACTGAAACTATATATATATATATATATATATATATAAAATGTATGTATGTATGTATGTATGTATATATGTATGACCCGGCCCCTCTGTCAAATTTTAGAACCCATTGTGGCCCGTGAGTCAAAAAGTTTGCCCATCGCTGCCCTACACTATATATTTATATATAGTGTAGGGCAGTATACACATGTGTACTGTGTAAATTAGATCTCAACACTTTCAACAGTTTCCTAAATAAACAACATGAACCTCAGGAACTTACTCTCTTACTGTCCTTACTATACACTATACACTATATATTTATATATAGTGTGTAAATTAAGAACTTAGTTATAAAAGTGTATTTTTATTCAATCTTAAAAGCCAATTTTGAAAAGTGTAAGTTTAACTGAATGTTTTCTGTTTTATTTTTTAACAAATCCATCAAACATACAATATATTAGGCATTACAGCTGCTTTAGTAAAAGAGTACTCGATTTGTTGTTTTTTTTTATTTCTTTTTTTTTTTGTACAATTAATACATATTCTTTGCACTACATTTAAGGGAGAAAAAGGTAATAAATTAATTTTGCATTTGTTATCATTTTGTTTTTAGATGTTCAGTGAAAAACAGAAACAAAGCAGTGCAAATACACTCCAGTATTAAACCAAGCCACATTTGTAGGGCTCAAAAAAGCGAAACTATTTTTGTCATTGTTTTGTAAGTATTTATTTGGCTTTTATTTGTCTTATACGAATAGCACAAAGGTAATAAAATGTGTTGAGAGATGTGTACTGTGTAAATTAGATCTCAACACTTTCAACAGTTTCCTAAATAAACAACATGAACCTCAGGAACTTACTCTCTTACTGTCCTTACTGCCTTAAAGATCAGTCTATATTTGTTAATATCCTGTAATAAAATGTAACTAAGCTGCAAGACATTTGATATTTTACTGTATAAGGAGTGAACATGAAGAAAATGTGAGGACATTGTATTATGCTCCATATTTTTTGCAGAATCAAGAGGTTCATTTTGTTAATTGACATGATATACATTAGTATTTTCTATATGGCTTCAATTTGTTGTCACCCAGTGGAGAAACTTCAGACAAAAGCCTCTCAGTGTCATTGTAAACACAGCCTTTACTGAAAAGTGATTAGGTATTCCGGATAGGCATAAATATCATGAAAGATCACAAACATCGATTGCTGCCTATCAGTGACACTGTCATACTGCTCTGTGCCGGTGGAGTTTTTGGCCGGAGGTGCAAGGAGTCCAGCTTTCCCTGTGGTGAAGTCACCAACCAGCACTCGAGCCAAATACATGCGCTTGTGACCGTTTATATCAGGCTTTGCGTAGCCTTGGGCAGAGTAGTTCGGATCGACTGCAAAATACACTCCGTTCCCATACATGGCCCCTAAACACAGGACAAAACTGTATTTCAACTTGGAAAATGAAAGCAAACATTTTCTACATTTTTCTAAAAGCAAGAATTTCTAAATTTACAACTGATTCCATAATTGATTTAACAAATCATTTTCATATTTTTTTCATACCATGCATCCCAGCATAGCTGCGATTGAAACCTCGCTCATTGATCTTGATAATATTATCCGAGCCAGTGCCATGGAAAAGCAGCTTCTCGTTGTTTGTATGTTTGTTCTTTTTTTCCAAGTATGACTTCTGGTTCATGTAGTTATTCCAAAGAGTTTCATTCTGAATTCTTTCAATCTGAAAATAGTGTAATATCAGCAGCTTGATGCACATGTACTACAAACAATGCACAAGACATGTTTAATAACATTTTGGGAGTCACGGTTTATATAAAACAACTTACATTGAGGATTTGTGATGTCAGACCTGTTCTCCTGAACTCATTCTCTACTGTTGTATATTCTTGACTGCCTTGTTGAATTGTAACCGACAGAACTAGATTTCCCTTCATGTCCTCCCAGTGACTGGGCAGAGAGACCGGGTTTTTTTCTGTAAAAAAAATGAACATGAAGTAAAATAGAAACTGAACTTACTGTATTGACTTGTAAAGTTTGTAAAACTCAACTATTTCTGGTGTCATCTCTTACGTTTCAGATCAATCCTATTCAGTTGAATCTGTCCGTTTTTCCCCACAGCTGTGAAATACTCTACATGGGCCTCATACGGGACTTTATCAATAGCGATCTTTACACAAGGCTGTTTTGTCCGAAAAGCCATTTCCAGGTCGTAGTTTGTCAAAATATCAAAAGGTACAGTGTTTTTTCTGCGGTCCTGATACTGCCACTCTATGCTGGTGCTTAGCAAAAAGGCTTCGCTTTGGCGTGTCATTTTCTTCTCCACTTTTCGGATCATGTCACGGATTGTGCTCTCAGCCTTTACCACGTCTCGTGTCAGGCCCTCCAAAGTGAACTCCGGCTCTGAGGAAGAGTTGGAAAGGTGTATGCTAACCGTGAGCTCCCTCTGCAGTTTGCTTAGCACTTCTGCCTCTTCCTGGCCAAAATAGTTGATGGTCGAGTCCATGATATTTGAACATACATGCTCCTTCACAATAAAGCCATTGATCAGATTCCTCGCCTCTATCAGGTCATCCTCACTCTCTCCACACAGCTGAAACACGACAGGCTCAAACTCCTCGCCCACAAACACAAAGTCTTCTAGATTTGTTTCTGTGTTGCCACCACGAAAGAAGTTGGTCACAGTCTCAATTGTACCTAAAATTACCACCAAAACATGATTTGGGTTAGTAAGAGAAAAGCAGAAAATCTAGGGTAGTTTTTATCCAATGGATTCATCTGCATACCTTTAACCCAGTTCATTACTCCACCCTCCTCCTCCACACTGTCCTGTGACCTCTTCAGCATGCACTTGTGGAAATCCGACACCATTGCTGTCTGGAATATCAAGAATTTTACACTTTTCAAATTTTGTCCTTTTTTCTTCTTCACAAAGTCGATCACAGCTTCAGTCATGGCATCGGCTACAGCAGAAGGATTGGCTCCGCCTTGACCTGAACAATTAGACACCAAGAATGCGTGATATTTAACAACACAGGAATAAACACTGTAAAGAACCCAAACTTATAAATGACGAGTGAGTCTCTGAGGTTATACCAGTGCCAAGTGCTGGAAAGGCAACAGAGGAGAACTTCTGTTCCTCGCAGAACTTCAATACAGAGTAAACAACATCCTTGATCTCTGCAGGACTGTTGCGACCTATAACATGAATAATCTGTCTGCATGGAAGTTGTCCTCCTGTTGTCATGATCATGTCTGATGGTTGACTCTGTGATGCCACTTAAAAAAGAAAATACACAATATTAACTATGCTTCTAAGATACTATAATAAAAAATATCACTATCACTATAATACATTTAGGAATTACTCACCAATCTGTGCGCATTCCCCTTCCACTGCTAACCCTGCAGCATCTAAAATGGCCTTGGACACTCCTGAATATATATAGAGATTGATTCCAAATGTTACAGAAAGAAAAGTTCATTTTAAGCTCCTGTAATTAAAGTGGTTATACATGTGATAAAGGAGTGTCTGCAAGAGTGAAAGGGAAAGTGTATATGACTGTGGTGAGACCTGCAATGTTGTATGGTTTAGAGACAGTGGCATTGAGTAAAAGACAGGAGATTGAGCTGGAGGTAGCAGAGCTGAAGATGTTGGGGTTTTCGTTGGGAGTGACGACGATGGACAGGATTAGAAATTAGTTTATTAGAGGGAAAGCATGTGTAGGATGTTTTGGAGACAAGGTGAGGGAGGCCAGATTGAGATGGTTTGGACATGTGCAGAGGAGGGACATGGGGTATATCGCTAGGAGAATGCTGAGGATGGAGCCACCAGGAAGGAGGAAAAGCGGAAGACCAAGGAGGCGGTTTATGGATGTGGTGAGGGAAGACATGCAGGTAGTTGGGTCGAAAGATGCAGATGTAGAGGACAGGGGGGTTTGGAGACTGATGATCCGCTGTGGCGACCCCTTATGGGAGAAACCAAAAGAAGAAGAAGAAGAAGAAGAAGAAGAAGAAGAAGAAGAAGATGAAGAAGAATTGAAGTAGTTATACAGATTTGATTGTTTTGCTGGCATTCCACAACATTAAATGTAACTCTATATGGATAAAATTAAACACGGGTACGGTTTGTTTTTTCAGTAAATTAAAGCATTATGTTAGCATTTTTAATTTGTTGTGGTGTGCACTCAAGATGCCATAATAGAGCATAGTATGCCATAGTGAGATGTACAAAATAGTTTACCTGATTTCAGAGAGAATAATTTATTGGAAGAATTAACAATCGTGTCACATCTCTCTTTGGTGATGTCACCTGATGATATCTCCAGTTTCAGATGCCCTATTCGCATTTGGTGCACTCCAAGACTAGGAGTTGAAACCATTCCAAAAAAACCTGCTGAAATGTCATTATTAAAATCACTGCAGTTAGTACATTTTGGGGTTTGCTTACACTATTTATATATGTTTAATAACTAATTACAAATACAATAATCCAGCCTGATGAAGAGCAGCAGGAAAGGCAGTAACTGACCAGCAGAAGGTGGTGGTCTAAAATGACGTGGATTTTTAGCAGGTGGTTGAACAGCATGTGCTCCTTCGGTGATGGTTTCCTGCTTTTCACCTCTGAAGCTCTTTTCAAAGCACTAATAAAGCAAAGAAATGTATTATTATCAGCCACACCGAGAGTAGCCAATTTATAAAAAATTGTTTCCAGTACCTGGACAGTCTCGCTGTCTGAAGGATGCACAATCACATTCACCTCCATAAGGTATCTACTAGAAAAACGGGCACTAAATGCATGAATCTCATTTAACAAAAGTGTGGAGACAAGACTTCTGGGAAAGCCAAGGTTCCCTGTTCCAATGGCTGGAAAAGTAATCGAAGGCATTTTCTGGTTCTCTGCTTTTCTGAGGCAGTTTTGTATGATTTGTCTGAGAACCTAGGAGAAAACATACAAATCTAATTATTTCATACAGTGCAATACTGTATATTGAATAAAAAAGTCAATGAAAATGTGCAGAATATTTACAAAGTTTGAAGTTACCTCTACTTCTGATCTACCCCCTCTATTCCAAAATGGACAAACAGTATGGAAGACCTTTTTACATTTTAAGTTATAGCCATTAGTAACCACTATGTCTCCATAGCTCAGATTGGAAGCGCCAAGTGCTTTGAGGTTTTGAGACCGAGTATCAGCCTGGAGTTGAGGACCAGCAGCCTCGAGAAGTGCTTTGGAGACAGCACCTTTACTGAGATCCAGGTCTTCTGAGATAGTATTGACAATTACATCAGACTGTAAGACAAACACCAAAGATAAATAGTGCATTAAAATTTATCTCTAGAATATACTTTTTTTTTAGATAATAAGCAATAATTTTATATATAAATGGTAACTTACACATGCATCCTGAATATTCCCCTTCTTAAGTATGATTTTCAGTCCTTTTACTGTGGTTTGAGCTTGAAGAAACACCAATCCTGACCTTCCCACATCCTGAAATTGGCCTTTAGATTGTGGGTTTGAGTTATATCCTCTTGGGGGTTCAAAAACCTCAAATTTATTACCTTCTGCCCCAGTTCTTTGATGTCTACCAGTACCTTGTCCATGATTTCCCTGACCTCGGTTCTGAATATAGTGACCACTACCATGGCCCATTTGCTGTGGAAAGGACATTCTGGGGTTGAAATCTGTAAACTCCTTTCCAACAGCCTGAGCCATGGCATTGACAGTTTTGGGATTATTGTCCACCAAATAGATCTCTTTTAGTGTGTTCATACCACCTGGGGCTTCAACATATGCATGCAATTCTCGTGCAATTGTCTCAGCGCATAGGTCAAGAGGAAAGCCAAATATCCCTGAGCTGATGGCAGGGACTGCAATGGAGGAACACCTCCTAAGAACAGCTTCCTTCAGACTTTCCCTTACAGCCTGTCTCAGTTTCTTCACAGCAGTTAACCTGTCAAAGTTATTAAATCGTGGGCCTACAGCATGCACTACATATTTACATGGCAATTGACCTGCGTCTGTTGTAATAGCATTCCCAGGTTGCAGTTTCCCACATTTAGCCACATACTGATCACTCATTTGTTGTAATGATGGACCTGCAGCATTCAGAAGTGCTAATGCTAAACCACCAATGTGCTTCAAGTCCTCATTGGCAGCATTGACCACAGCATCTACTTTGAACTGACAGATATCAGACTCCAGGACTTTGATGACAATACCACCAGGAATTTGAACCTCACAGTATAGCTTTCCAAAACTATCCATTCCACCATCATCATAACTCTCCTCACCATCATCCTTCATAGAAGCATCCTCAAGAACAACCACAAACCGTTGATGCTTTATCATCATCATGATTATGCTGCCCTGTTCCTGGAAATACTTTTTGGCTCCTGCTTTACTAATAATCAAACTATCAGTGTGGAGACAACCTGCAATTTTTTGAAAAGATTTTACTACTGGCTGAACATTAACACGTTCTCCAGAGATGCGAATCAGGGGCCTTGTGTCAAAATGTATGTCCATTTCATCACCTTTTAGAAACTTCTGCCAAACCTCTGCCATCTTTTCTCTGATGAATTTCACCACAGCATAAGACTTGACACGAACGGTCTCTTCGATTCTTGAGTGTTTATCAATAAATTGTTCCAAACTCTTACTGACCTCTCTAACTGGTTCCTGAAAGCCACAAACCATAACTTTGTTCTTTAAATATTTCATGAGCACAGTTTTCTTCCTGGAGGAGTTGTATGTTTCATAGAGCTGATTACTGAGAGCCTTCCATTCAGGCTTTTCAGGCACACGTAGATCTTCTACAGAAAGGCTCTGTAATGTCAGCATCATTTCAAGCCTCTTCTCAGCCTCTGCCAGTGCTTTGTCTGTACATGCAGTCAAAATAGTATTCCCATTTTCAATTCTATAGACTGCGTCAATTCCCTTGGATATAAACAGATCCACAGACATTTCCTCACAGTTCACTGATCTCAAGAACTCCAGTAATAAAGGGTCCTTTTGGAGGGCCTTTTCTTTCTTCCTTAATTGACTCTCCAACACAACATTTTTTATGTCCATAATTTCTGCATGAAGACCAGTTAATTTTAACTGATTGGTGTTTTTATTGTACATCAGCTCCAGTTGTGGATATTTGGCTGAAGCCATGTTTTGCAGTCCCTCATGTTGAAGTAAGAGGAATATTTCATGGGGCATATTGATGATTTCAGAGGTCTTGTTTATTTCCCTTTCTATTTGACTCGATGCACACTTTAAACAGTTCTCCAATATCGGTTTCAGCATGTTAATATCTTTAGCCATTCCTGCAAGAGTCAGACATCCCGTTGAAATATCCACCTCCAGGACAGCTTTATCTTTTACAACTGATCGGATGTCCTTCTCTACCGCAGTCCAGACTGAATGGGTCACTGCATGCTCAAAAACACCAAAGCTGGAGAGGATGCTTTTGAAAGCATCCATTGTGTTTTTCTGCCAGTTGTCTATGTGCATTTTGGTTATACCCTTTTGTCTCAGCAGGGCAGGAAGGGGACTGAACTGGACTTCAGGCTTGTCCACATTTACCTGGCAGCAGTGTGAGCTCATCTGATTGCAGATGAAGAAGATTTGTCCCTTCTTTTCGAGGAATTCTCTAATAGCAGGATGGATCTTATATGTAAATGGTTTGGGCAGTGTCCACGTTGGTCTGTCTTTGCCGTACAAGGCAGAACGCAAAGAATGGTAATATGGATATATATCAAACCGACTGTTGCAAGTAAAGTATTCTTTTCCCAGGACTTTATGAACATCTGAAAAGAATGATAAAAGAGATTCAAACATCAGAATTCGAGAAATTTGATGACAGATTTTACATCGAGATTTTACTATAATTTTTACATACAACAGTCTCCAGAGTTTACATAAATGGTGCTTAAAAAAGGGGGTAAAAATGTTTTGCAATCAGAGGAGAATGACAAAGATTGTTTCAAGTTAGGTTTTGCTAAGTCTATGATACAGCAAGCCTTTATAAGCTCAAAAAGCTCTTTCCAACAATGCAAAACAGAGAAGCATCTCAGCACAAGCTGACACTTGAGCTAGACATGTTACACCAACAGAAAATCATGCGAATGAGGAAACAGGTTCACTAAACTGGACTGTTGTTCAGATGTCTAGTTGACATGTCCATTGGGATGGTCGTTTTGCTCATTTGGCTCCAGACCATATAGCAGTGATATAGGTTGTATTTTTAAATAAAAACTATCAACCCATTCTGCAGTTTGATGTGGACATAATTTGCAACTCCTGATCTGTATTCGCATGATCTGTCTCGTGCTGCTTCAACACGGTTGGCTGTGTATGAATGTGTTCCACAAATAGTTGTATAAATTACAATAAAAATGATTTACCTGGTTGATCACAAAAGGTGACGATAGCAGCACATTCATCTGCTATTGTTTTGATTCTTTCCACTGATCCCACATGCTTTTCAAAGAGAAGTTCCAGAAGGTCGTCAGAGCAATTAGCAGGCAGGTTTTCCACCTTAAAACTGCTTGTGTTCTCCAAACGGCGGGCTTTTAGACCATACTCCTTGAACTTTTTTTTAGTCTTGCATGCTGTAATAAAATTCTCTACAGCTGTAAAAAGAAAACAAAATGATCTATAAACTCAATTTGGTCTTTTCCTCTTTCCCTGTACCAAATGCTTTAAGTTAAGGACATACTGTAGACGTCACTGAAGGTCACAACAGCAGCGTTTGATTCTGGAATTAACTCTAAGGAACATTCATCTTCAGAACAACTGCCAATACTGTCTACTAAAAGCATGAGGTACTCTTTGCTCAAGTTTTCTGGCACATTTTCCAGGACTGCAGCACAGGACCATGATGTGTCTTCCAAACCCTCATTGCCTTTAGTCTGACTTGCATTAAGACCAGCTGTAGGGGATAAAATACAGACAAGAAGATCATGTGCAGAAGTCAATCCAAAAGCAAGTAATTTAAATGAGAATGTAAATGAGGTATATATATTTTTTTTAAAACACAATAAACACTTCCTTACCTGTTCGCTGAGCTGCAGCTGACACATCACTTCCAGTTTTTGCCTATAAAAACCATGAGCATATTAACTAATCAAGACAAAGTCCAGGTTGTTTTACAGCATTGTTAAAAACCAGTTTATAGTCATAAAATATCCAGTTTCTGAGTGCTTGTGTAGTTCCACACCCTACAACCTGGTGGAAGTGGAGCTGTTTTTGCTCACAATTTACATATACAGTGGTGTGAAAAAGTCCTGATTTCGATTTTTTTGCATGCTTGTCACGTTTAAATGTTTTAGATCATCAAACTAATTAAAATATTAGTAAAAAGATAACACAAGTGAACACAACATGCAGTTTTTAAATGAAGATTTTTATTATTGAGGGAAAACAAAATCCAAAACTGCCCCCTAAACCTAATAACTGGTTGGGCCACCCTTAGCAGCGACAACTGTAATCAAGCAATTGCGATAACTTGCAATGAGTCTGTTACAGCGCTGTGGAGGCCATGCCACAGCATCTCAATAGGATTCAGGTCAGGACTTTGACTAGGCCACTATATTCAGTTTTTCTTCAGCCATTCAGAGGTGGACTTGCTGGTATGTTTTGAATCATTGTCCTGCTGCAGAACCCAAGTTCGCTTCAGCTTAAGGTCACAAACAGATGGCTGGACATTCTCCTTCAGGATTTTTTGGTAAACAGCAGAATTCATTGTTCGATTTATTACAGCAAGTCTTCCAGGTCCTGAAGCAGCAAAACAGCCCCAGACCATTACACCACCACCATATTTCACTGTTTATATGATGTTCTTTTTCTGAAATGCGGTGTTACTTTTATGCCAGATGTACTGGGACACACACCTTCCAAAAAGTTAAACTTTTGTCTCATCAGTCCACAGAGTATTTTCCCAAAAGTCTTGGTGATCATCAAGATGTTTTCGGGCAAAACTGAGACGATCCTTTATGTTCTTTTTGCTCAGCAGAGGTTTTCATCTTGGAACTCTATTTTCGGTCAGTCTCTTTCTTATGGTGGAGTCATGAACACTGGCCTTAACTGAGGCAAGTGAGGCCTGCAGTTTTATGGATGTTGTTGTGAGGTTTTTTGTGACCTCTTGAATGAGTCGTCATTGGGGAAATTTCGGTCAGCCGGCCACTCCTGGGAAGGTTCTCCACTGTTCCATGTTTTTGCCATTTGTGAATAATGGCTCTCACTGTGGTTCGCTGGAGTCCCAAAGCTTTAGAAATGGCTTTATACCCTTTTCCAGACTAGATTCAATACCTTTCTTTCTCATTTGTTTCTGAATATCTTTGGGTCTCTGCATGATGTCTAGCTTTTGAGGATCATTTGGTCTACTTCACTTGGTCAGGCGGGTCCTATTTAAGAGATTTCTTGATTGTGAACAGGTGTGGCAGTAATCAGGCCTGGGTGTGGCTGGAGAAATTTTACTCAGTTGTGATAAACCACAGTTTTAACATACACGTTTTTACACAGGGCAATGTAGTTTTGGATTTTGTTTTCCATCAATAATAAAAACCTTCATTTAAAAACTGTATTTGTGTTAACATGTGTTATCTTTTACTAATATTTAAATTAGTTTCATGATCTGAAACATGAAAGTGTGACAAACATGCAAATAAATAAGAAATCAGGACACTTTTTCATGACATTAGGTCTAGGAAAACAAATATACAAAAACTTAAATACATCAAAAATCTAGTAATCAAACACTGAATACTTTAAGGAAATGTAAAAAAAATTTTTATCTATTAATAAGGCATAAAAAAACGTCATAAACACGAATGGTCCACTCACAGATTGTTCTGGTTTTTCCTCTGGACGATCTTCTGGTTCACTGGATGGTTTGGACACCTTCAGTTTCACCACATGGTTCTCGATGGGTACTGAGTGCTCAGCTTTAGCCAGAACTTGGTCCCGGACTGAAACGCATGTGATCATCAGAAATAAAATGCATATTTGTAATAACTGAGTGTGTTTCTGTCTGAATTACTGAAACTAATTAAAGCAAAAATCCATGTGTTGGAATCATTCCTACAACCATGAATCCTCATTTTCAGCCTTTACTATATAAATTGTTGATATTTCTCTCCATTCTTAGGTTTGTTTGGTTCTGTTAGATTTTTATTCCACTGGGATTTTTGCTCAAACTCGACAAAACTAAAACTTGAACGCAAACATCATCATCTCCAATGAACTCCAACACACTGCTCAGGGAACTTGTAAAAGTAGTTTTAAGTTGTTTTGAACCCACCTTCTTCTTGTTTAAAGAGAACTGTACAGCTCCGATCGGTCCATCTTTCGATGACGCAGTCTCCCCCCTGAGATTTCCTTCTGTTCTGGAAATAAATATGAACTCTTTTTTGGAAATTTTGAAAGTTTACAGATGACCAATCTCCCTCCACAAGCAGAGGATAAATATATTCATCCATAGTCCACCTCGTGGAGCCCTGTACCGAACGCAGGTAAAGTCCACGGACAAGTCCAGAACAAGGAAGCGCTCTGTGTGTGTGTGTGTGTGTGTGTGTGTGCGCGCGCGCGCGCCCCGGCTACAGTTTAAAGTTTCGCTTTCGTTTCGTTTCTCAGCGTAGCGTTGTTTTTTCCAGAAAATGAAAGGGAGTGTCAGGTACTAATTCAATCCGATAAAAACCAAGTTTATCTGAGTTTAGTATACTCATTATAATCAACCCTTGGGATTGGGATTAATAATTTAAAGCCACCAGTTATACATATATATATATATATATATCTGGTGGATTTAAATTATTAATCCAATTATTAATGTGTGTGTGTGTGTGTGTGTGTGTGTGTGTGTGTATTTATACCCTTCTATTTCTTTCTAAAATTAAAAAAATGATCAGTGATATTGAAAAGGATTAAAAAAAAAACAACGTAACCTTGAATATATTCATATTTACATTTTAAAAATCCCATTAAACTCCTTTCCATGAATAAACTTTTTTTTTCTCAAGCAAGAAAAAGAAAAATTGGCTACGCCCACATTAATCTGAGATCTCTAATAGAAAACTCCACCAGATGGCGCCAAAAAGACATAAACTTGTTTCTGCAACTTTAAATATTTAAAACTAATAATAAATAAAAAGTCACACACATTCAACAGTGCTAGAATATCAATTGCGCAATTAATGGTTTTTGTTATATATGGATATTGGGTGTTTTTATATTTAATAATGACATTTCATATAAAATTCCCCGCAAAAAATTCCACTGTGTACGTTTATACCGTAATAAAAAATACACTGCAATAAAGAAAATGAGCCAAAAGATGGCGCAACTTCAACCAACAAACTTGAATCAGTAATATAAAATTCACATTTATTGAAATTACTCAACTCTGATTTGTGCTACGACTGTGTGCTCTAAGAGCAAAAAAATTTAATTCCCAATTACCGATGTGGAAAACAACCAATAAGGTGATCAGCTTTCATTTTATATATATATATATA
>MU551584.1:6901975-6916895 GCA_024362625.1 Silurus asotus
ACCACTGAAGAACATTGTCTTCTACTGGAGCCATAAGGAGGGTCCTATTGCTCTTTTCAGGAACCATGATTCTTAATGAGGACTTTGTACTACGTCTAACAATTGCCTTTAGGGTTTTAATTAAACTTTTTTCTATGTGTTTTACTTCTGTAAAACAATTTTACCATTATGTTGGATTTAAGGAATGAAGTTTGGACCCAGGCTAAGAATACCATCAGTCTAAAATTCTTTTGAAAGGTAAAATTGTTAGTAAGAAATTTACTACATGCTAATTTAGGAATCTCAGGAAGGGGCATGCCTTGAAGTTATTTGGTATTAAAGTTATTAGGAGTTTGGTTTAAAAAAGAAGAGCAAAACGCACAGATGAAGGAAAAGCTGCCTTCAATATTTTATAGCAGAGAAGCTGCTGGAGAGCTGCAACAGACTGCAGATGGAGAGGAAGCTGCCAAGCTTGGATCAGTGTGTCCGTGTTTGTGTGTGTGTGTGTGTGTGTGTGTGTGTGTGTGTGTGTGTGTGTGTGTGTGTGTGTGTGTGTGTGTGTTACCAATCTGATTGTGTGGCTTTGTCTAATGGTATTTTGTAAAGAATGATGTAATGCCAGAGAAGGATGAGGACAGCAGTGGTGTGTTTATTGGCTTGTGGTTGATTTGGTTGCAGATATACTTACTAGGATATTTAGAAGACAGACATTTACAAGAAAAGCTGGACATCGTGAGGAAATTTCAGCCAAAATAGCTCAAAACAGTTGCGTTTTCTTTCCAATAGAATTTGCACAAATATACACAATTTGCCTTAATTTTAATTCCCAGGAAAACCGCAATGCATGGAAATGCAACAACAAAAAATGCATGGAAAACCCAGGGTAATTTAATAAGGTTAATATTAAGGCTTCTGCTAGATATGATGTATGTGGGCAGTGCAGAGAAAAGAGACTTGTTTAATTGTCTTAACTGGGTTTCTTGCTTTAGTAACGGCATTCTTTCTAAAATACGTGTTTGTTATGCAGTGCTCTGTTATACTGGGTTCTGTTCAACAATGATGGTTTCTATATCTGTGGTGTCATAATGATGATATTAAATGGTGGACTGACCACTGACGTTCTAGGTGTAAAAAGCACTGCACTGGTTGAATCCAGAGACCAGCCCTGCCCAAAATGTCACTCTCCAACCATACCCATATTTATTTACTAATAACTCAGAAAATATACATTTACAGTGAAAAGATGAATATCAACTAAATGTAAACAAATAGCAGAAAATAATTCCTGAAAATAATTAGCAAAGAAGTCACAAATTGTCATTAAAATGTCACAGTATTTTCGGAATCTATAACATGAAAGTGGGCGGAGTCTACATTTTTACTGTAACCAACCACTAGAGGCCGGCAGAAACACTTATTTGACTTTGTTATATGACGTCCGTTGTTCCCTTAAATTATAATCAGTTATGCTGGTAAATTGTGGTGAGGAAATACAAGCAAAATAAAAAAAGGATCAATATTTGTATAAAAAGTCCTGTACATGCAATGTAGCTGAGGTTGAGCAAGCTGACTGTAGGAGACAAAATGTGCCTGTGCTGGTGTTTCTATAGTTTACTCATCTGTCTACTGTTTTCCAATGCTTTCAGGGTAGACAAATAGGCCATGCCTACTTCTGGTAGGATCAGATAGGTTCATTTGGGTACACCTTAAGTTTAAACTGTAGTCAGATTTGCTTGGTTGTTATGGTGATCAAATGTGTACATGAGCGACCATGTTGCCCCCCGGGGCGGACGTGTTTCGCTCCTCTGAAGCTAAACTAAACTACAGTGAGACATACAGTGCAGACAAACATTAGCTATCTAGTCACTTACCTAGCCATCTAGCTACATAGATAGCAATGCTAAACTTTTTTGCTCACTATCATTATCACTATCATCTTTGTGAGGACTGATGTTATTTTATAAATGTATTGTATTAAAATGTGTTTTGCAGTCAGCGTTATACCCTGAACATATTATGCTGATTGTATGATAATTGGTACACTTTCATACTGTTATTATATACCAATAATGGATCTTTTTGTCAGTTAAAAGATATATATTTTATTTATGTTTTATATTTTCATGTGTCTATTTTAGAGTGATGCCTTTTGCCCTGTAGGAGGTTAAACGGTACATTAGAGGGTTGTGTACTGCAGTGCAGAACCTGCGCGTGCTTGTGTGTGTGTGTGTGTGTGTGTGGGTGGGTGTATGCATGCGCTATCCTGCAGTGCGTGTGCATTTCACAGACTATAAAACCAGCCCCTGCTGCACCGTTGTAATTTCTCACTGTGAGAAATAAAAGCCAAAGACTGTTGTTTAACTCCTCTGTCATGTCTACATGTTGGATAACTGCTGGCTAAGCTGGCTAACCTCACACCTTCCCTATGATTATGTTCAACCAAAACATTTACTCTCTCTATTACTTGATTTGATGCCGTAATGCTGCGCTGTTAATCATACTGTCAAAACATTTTTCTGTATGAAACAATGCAGCTGGCAGATGGAGCTCCATCGCCATATAGTGCATCCAGAAAGTCATCACAGCGCTTCACTTTTCCCACATGTTATGTTACAGCCTTATTACAAATGTATTTATTTTCCTCAAAATTCCACAAACAATGCCTTATAATCACAATGTGAAAGAAGTTTTGTTTGGAATCTTTGCAAATGTATTAAAAACAAAACATAAAAAATAACGTATATAAGTATTCACAGCCTTTGGCATGACACTCAAAATTGAGCTCATGTACATCCTGTTTCCACTGATCATCTTTGAGATGTTTCTACAACTTTATTCAAGTCTACCTGCGGTAAATTCAGTTGATTGGACATGATTTGGAAAGGCATCCACCTGTCTATATGAGGTCCCACAGTTTACAGTGCATGTCACAGCACAAACTAAGCAAAGAATTCTGTAGTGTGTGTAGGCCTCCGAGACAAGATTGTATCAAGGGATAGATATGGGGAAGAGTACATAAACAATTCTGCAGCATTGAAGGTCCCAGTAAGCACAGTGACCTTCATCATCCATAAATGGAAAAGTTTGGAACCACCAGGACTCCTTCTAGAGCAGAACACCCAGCCAAACTGAGAGATCTTGGCAAAAGGGTTTTATTTAGGGAGGTGACCAAGAACCTGATGGTCACACTAAAAAAGCTCTAGCATTTTTTTGTGGAGAGAGGGTAACTTTCAGAAGAACAACTATCTCTGCAGCACTTCACCAATCAGGCCTGTATGGAAGAGTGGATAGAAACAAAGATTAAACTCTGTGACACGAATGCCAAGTCTCATGTCTGAAAGAAACCAGGCACCGCTCATCACCTGGCAAATACCATCCCTACAGTGAAGCAGTCAGGGTCGAGAAAAAGATGAATGTACAGAGACATTATTAATGACCTCAGACTCTGGACCCCAGACTATGGTGACGGTTCATCTTTTAACAGGACAACAACCCTAATTACACAGCCAAGCTACCTAAAGACTGGCTACATGACCAATCTGTGAATGTCCTTGAGTGTCCCAGCCAGAGCTCAGACTTGATTGAACATTTCTGGAGAAACCTGAAAATGGCTGTGCATTGACGCTCCCCATTCACTCTGATGGAGCTTGAAAGGTTTTGCAAAAAATGGGAGAATTCTCCCCAAAAATCGGTGTGCCAAGCTTGTAGCATTAAACTACTACTAGGTGCTTCAACAAAGTATTGAGCGAAGGCTTTAAATACTTATGTACATGTGATTATATGTTTTGTTTTTTTATATTTAATATACTTTAAACACACTTCTTTCATTTTGTCATTATGGGTTATTGTTTGTAGAATTGAGAGGAAAATAATTAAATTATCCATTTTGGAATGAGGCTATAACATAACAAAATGTGAAAAAAAGTTAAGCGCTGTAAATATTTTCAGGATTAACTGTAAAGCTGAGCGGGAAGTGTCAAGCTTGTCATAATTCCGCCACTTTACACATCTTGGTGTTTCTAATAAAACTAATGCAAGCTTATCTTAAGGAGCTTATTAATTTTCTATAACAGTTGTGCAGACAGTAGTGCAGATTTTCATTAAACATACATTATCGTCTCTATGGCAGCATTAAGACTTGAGTGTTATAGCTGCTATTATGTCAGTGAGAACAGGAAGTGATCTGTTTATATAATATATGTAAATAAACTCTGGGGTGGTAACAAATTTCGCTTATTAACTATCGTTTATATGCCAAAGCACAACACACATAATCTATAAGAGGTAAATGTCATTAGGCTTTATTGGCCAAAATGAAATAAAAAATTGTGTGACATGTGACCAACAAATTGACTGGAATATTTATGAGTAAAACAATTGGTGTGAATATGTGCGATCTGCGGTTTGCTAGCGTCCATGTGTGTGTGTGTGTGTGTGTGTTTGCTCTCAATCGGAACTAGAATATCAAAGATGCCACTCAGATTGCTTTCTGCATAATTAGGATTTATCGAGGTGAGTGCCTCAAACTAATTTTCAGGCAATCAGCTCTGATCTCTTTGCCGGCAATTCACACAGGCGAGTCCAATTTCTGATAAACTCGTACCATTAAATATCCAGTAACATTTTCCTCTATCATAAATTCAGTCCATTTTGGACAGAGCGCTTTAGTGGAATGCAGTCACACAAATAAATGAGCAAAAAAGCTCAAATGAGGCAGGAATTTCAGCATGGGGATTGTGGAACATCACCAGAAAGCAGATGCATGATATGACACACAGACACACACACACACACACACACACACACAGTTCCTGACCTGACTAAACACACCTGTCTGGTGTCACTCATCCCCGATGTATTTGCCTGTCAGTGAACCCTTTCAGATCTGCATTAATGTCTACACATGCTGAAGACAGATGCCATCATCCACATACACCTAAAGTCCCTGAGTTCCTCCTGTCATTCTGAAAACACTTGGCTTCACTGTCACTTTATGAACAGAGATGATAAGTGCAGCTGAGAGCTAGATATGTCTCCAAGCAGAAAAATAAGAATGTCAACTGACATGAAATCCAGGACTTCTTGTAACATCTAAGTTCATATTGCTTTTATACTACAGGATAATTATTTTAGGCACTTGAATGTGTACATCTATTAAGTCGAATTCTTCTTCTTCTAAAAAAAAAAACCTGTTCATAAGCACTATGCATGTGTTTGTGTGTGTTTTTTTGTGCCCCAACCTCATAAAACATTTCCCACAATATGTTAAATATAAATGATTTTATTTCAATGATATCTAACCATATATGTAAACACACTTTCCTTATCTCTCTTCTCTCTCTCTACACATGGCTATAGTAAAGCCGGTTTTAAAGCCACAGTAAATGAGCTCAGTCAGATCACATAAGTGTAAGTCACTGCGCATTTGCAGAAGATTCTTTGTTCAATAACATACCTTGGCGTCTACATCTACACATCACATCTACAGTTTTCCTTTCCGCTACATCTTCTGTCTAACTTTTCTTGCTTAAATTGGATTTCAAGCCATAAATTGTTACTTTAAACATACTTAATACAGATACAAGTGTTGTCAAAATAACTGACCAGCTATATATGTTTGTTTATTCCCTGTTAGCACAAAGTAAGAGGCACACAATTGTATTGAATGTCTTTGGAGTAGCAGTAGCATTACATGTTTCCTTCACTTGAACTAGAAGACCCCAAATTGTTCCAGCATGACAATGCCCTCGAGCACAAATCAAGCTCTATTAAGATATGCTTTACATGGGTTGGAGTGGAAGATCTTGTGTGGCCTGCTATAGAGCTCTAACCTCAAACTTGCTGAACACCTTTGGGATGATTTGGGATGCTGACTGCACCCCAGGTCTTCTCACCTCACCTACATCAGTACCGGACTTGCCCTTGTGCCCTTGTGGTTTAATGAGCACAATTCTATACAAGCACACTCCAAAATCAATTGGAACATCTTCCCAGAGAAGTGAAGGTTATCTCTGAATCATCTCATCATTTCACTGTCATATCTTCATCATCGCTATATCAGTTTACCATCATCATACTGGTATCTCACATCACTCATTATCTCTCAATTATCTCTCCATCATCTCTATGTCATATCATTATCTTATTAACACTATTTTACATCATACCCCCAACATTCCACCATCATCTCACAATACTCTCTCTGTCATCTCTCAATCAGCTTATCATCATCCCTCAATCACCTTTATAACACCTCTCCTTCATCTCACCATCATCTTTCCTTTACCTAACCTTCATCCCTACATCATCTGTCTACTGATCTGATTTTATTTAAATTAAAATTTGCATTTTATTTTTGATGATGATGATGATGATGATGATGATGATGATGATGATGATGATGTGTAATCATTAGTAAAGTCACAACGCTTTTTTGCTTCTTCGCTAGAAGTCATATTTTTAAATTAGAAATTATGTTCACAGAAAAGCTCAGGGATTTTCAGAAGCCTGTTCAGATGAAAGACATCTGGAGAAGAAAGAGAACTTCAAAAGAATTCCTGAAAATGCAGAACCTTGCTAAGATCAGCTTTCTCTAAAGAAAATAATTATTTCATACATAATTTATATACTTTTCCTTTAACAGCATGATTTCTTTTTTCATTTGAAACTACAGCAATTTTTCAACAGTTACATTTAGTAAAAAGTGAAACATTACAATTCTATCCATTTATAGTAACGTTTAATTGAACAAGTTAGTTCAGTGCTTTGATTAATCTCCTGTGTTTTATTTATTTTTACTTCCAAATTCAATATATTATACAACCCCGTTCCCCCTGTTCTTTAGCTACTTATCGTCTTCCTGTCTTCTCACACAGTGAACACCACAGTCTCATAAAACTTAATTTCCCTCTTGCCTCTGGTTCACTCCGGTTTTGCCTAATTACCACTTCAATTTAGCATTATTCTTCCTTTTTTTTTAGGGAGTATAAAAATGGCAGCAGCTCAGCAGACAGTCCCAAACACAAATTTCATAATCAGTGTGATCATTAAAGCCGTTCCCGTTCTCGTTCTCATTCTGCTCTTCTGAATTAGCATCCTTGAAAAAAACATTAGCCCTGTGTTTTTAATTAAAATCATCCCTCTTCTCTTTATGCTGTTTGTTTCATGCCTATACCCCTACACAGAATTTAAATATGTAGCTTGCAATGTAGGGGGAAATAAATGAACTATATATATATATATATATATATATATATATGTGTGTGTGTGTGTGTGTGTGTGTGTGTGTGTGTGTGTGTGTGTGCGTGTGCGTGTGTGTAAGAGAGAGAGTGAGAATGATAGTGAGAGAAAGCGGCTGTGTGAAAAGCTGTCATGTCTTTTTTAAGATATTCTGTTACAGATAAACAACACAAACACCTCTGATGCAGAGATGCAGATAGATGACATTAGTCGAGCAGATCATTAATCATCATAAATCGAAGATCGGAGATCACATGTAGTCAGAAGGAACAGAAACTGATCAATACGCAATAAAGCAAACTTTATATTGGAGGCCCCAAGCATTATTCATTCCACTTTTCATAATAAAAATTTAAAATAAAAAAATGTAAACAAATATAATCTCTAACCTTTGTACTTATACAAAAACAGTTATAAGTACTTTTATATGTTTACTTAAATGTGCATATTAATTAAACTTTAACTAAGGTCTACACTAAGAAAGAAAAAAGAAAGAAAAATATGAAAGGTATTCTGGACCAGCTCTTCCTCTTTTTATTCCTTGGCCACTTCTGTAAAACAAGTAATGTCATTAGCTAGGCTAGCTTAGCATGAATCACAATTTGTTTTGATAATGTTTTTCACATTACTTTAAAAAACTAATTTTAGCAATATTAAGATTAGAATTTAATTATAAACTCACATATCTTCTTCTTCTTTACTCTCTATTTGAGATAATGAACATTAGTTAACTTCTTTAGTTGTTTATTCGGTAAATGCAATTTATGTTTTGGTAAAAAAAAAACAGCACAGTTTATTTGAAAACTAAAATGATTAAGTATAAAGTAGGTGATTATGATAATGTAAATATTACTAGAATATGATAAGATATGTAAGATAAAACACTGGCTGCAATCAACCGGCTACAAATAATGATCCATCTTTAAATGGATCAGTCTCCACTTATTTCAATTTCTTTATAACTTAACTTTATTTTACTTCAACCTCTGAGGGACGCATTCATTTTGGCACCACCAGGTCAGTATGCAAAAAAGTAGGATTTTGTTCATCGCAGTACAAAGACATTTCATGCATTCAGAAAGTGAGGACTCTCATTTAAACTGTGATATTAACCACTTCCACCTCAGGTGAGTGACAGTTATTTATAACAAGTGGATAATGAGCCTAGTCTTACACTGGGCTTTTTAATTGGTGAACTGGTGTATAGGTTTGTTAGTGATTGAGGCCCTAAGGAATTGCCTGCTCTGCCTATAGCTCACGCCGGGCCTGGCCACAAGCACAAAATACGTCACTTATTTTACATATTATATATATATATATATATGAATTTATAGGGGGTTCTTCATTTGCCAAAACTGAAATAATTTGTCTATTAGTAATCCTCACTGCTGAGAAGATAATCTAAAGACAGATTAGCTGTTGTAGGACTACAAAAAACAAGAGGAAATTAAATCTAAGTTTGCTGGGGAACTGCTACTATAAGACTTAATGAACATTTTGTTAAACCCTTACAGGAACTTTTCCCATTCTCTGGGTTTTGCTTGTTCTTTGAGAAAAAAGTTAGCTAGCTAGCATCAAACACTTGTAGTTAAATTAGCACTTTGTAGCTAAAGGGAACGTTCAGATTGGTAGAGATGAGGAACTTTATGTTTCTATGGTTGCAAAGATAGTACTTGCTCTCTTCAGGAAAACTGTTCAAGTAGAGGATTAAACTGGTGAAGATGACATGAAGGACTTCAGTATCAAAGGACTGGAATTTTGGTTAAAAGATACATTTTTAATACCGTTAATATGATTTCTATTTACCATCTCTCTCTCTCTCTCTCGCTCTCTCTCTCTCTCTCTCTCTCTCTCTCTCTCTCTCACCCTCTCTCTCTTTCTCTCTCTCATACATATAAAAAACCTACAACTCATCATTTGAAACTACCAAAATCTCATTACACATTTATATACATCTTCTTCCCCGGGCGCAGAGTGTCCCGTTCCAGCAGCGCTGTCAGATTTAATCTGTGTTCATCCCACACTTCTTTCTTAATTATCGGAGACTTGACAGAGCAAAAAGAAATGAAGTAAGCCAGGAGGAAGGAAAGAGTGACATGCCAGTGAGGGGGTAATAAAAAAAATGGTAAAGAAGAGAAAGAAGGGGAGAGATAAAAGGCAGAAGTAAATCTTGGATCTAAATGAAATGAAGGGACTGAACTAAAGGGACTGGACTGACTCTCACACACACACACATGCACAGACACACACACACACACACACACACACACACACACACACACACACACACACACACACACACACACACACTTACACACATGAACAGTAAAACATTCTGTTTTGCACAAATAATTGCTGTTTTTGCACTTTTTTCTGCTGCTGGAAGACCAGGTTTGCATGTATAGTATTTATTTTTCATTTGCACAAACCTTTTGAACCGTACTGATCGGTGCTACAGTGTCACCATGTTTACTCTATTAAATAGTCACTATGTTTACTGTCTCCTTGTATTATGTTGTCCCTTTTTGTTTGCGCTAAATGTTGCATTTGTGCACTTTATAGTGTTAGTTTTGAGTTTTGTGTAGTTCTGTGTTCGTTTCTGCTCATTTATGATGTCTGATGTAACACCTTGGTCCTGGGGGAACATTGTTTTATTTTACTGCATTGTAAATGGTTAAAATGACAATAAAAGCAATAGGATTTTTAGGAACATTTTGGGAAAAAGGTGAAAAGCAATGGATGGAGGAAAAGAGAGAATAAATGGGGTGAGAGTGAGAGAGAGAAAGAGAGAGAGAGAGAGACAGAGAGACAGAGAGACAGAGAGAGACAGAGAGAAAAGGAGGAGGATAAAAGGGGCATAGAAATGAAAGAGAGAAATACAGAGCAAAGAGATAAAAGAAAGGACAAAAACTGAGTCATGCAATTAAATACTGAATGTAATTGAAATGAAATGAGATAGAGAGAGAGAGAGAGAGAGAGAGAGAGAGAGAGAGAGAGAGAGAGGAGAGAGAGAGAGAGAGAGAGAGAGAGAGAGAGAGAGAGAGAGAGAGAGAGTAATAAGAGGGAGGGAGTGAGAGTGGTTAGTGTGTGAGTGTTCATCACTGCTGCAGGATCTTACAGCACCGCAGCATCTCTGCAGCCGGACGACACAACCACCAAAACAACAACAAGGGAGAACTGAATGTGAGCGTGTACGGTGCACAGTGTGTGTGAGTTGTGTGTGTGTGTGTGTGTGTGTGTGTGTGTGTGTGTGTGAGGTGTGTGTTTGAGATTACAGTTTCATCTGCTCTATAATCCATCACCTGTTCCATTTGGGGAACTTCTCCGACTACAACTTTTCACCACGCTGATGAAAAGGAAGAGTGCTTCCAGGGCAAGTTAAGTGTGTGTGTGTGTGTGTGTGTGTGTGTGTGTGTGTGTGTGTGTGTGTGTGTGTGTACATGCACGCCATCAGAATGCCTTTGGATATCATCATTGCATCCACATGGACTTATGAAATATGAAAGACTAACATTTCTTACAATAAGTGACATTATTATTAGGTAGTATTATTTCTTTTCTGTTTTTATCAATATTTCTTTTGACCAAAACACGGGGAGAAAACCTGCAGGCTGATGTCACTTCTGTCAGGGGGAAATTTCTGCAGCTTGTAGCTTCCAGTCATCCGTGAAGCCTCATACACTCACACAGACACATATACACAAGCACACACACACACACACACACACACACACACACACACACTTCCTCGTCATGGCCGGATGTAGCAGCCGCTGCAGACAGGGGGTTGTGAAGCTCTTCCAGTCCTTCCACAGACTTGTCTCAGGGACCCTAGCGAAAGGTAAGACATGTCAAACTAATTGCAAATGTTTTGACTTCTAGTTGTGTTTGACCGGCAAAAATATTTAAATAGAATGAAAGAAAGTCAAAAATTTTTAGAGGAAGCTTTTTTTAATGTTTATTTCTTTTTATCACTTTCTGATATTTATACCATTTCGAAATGGCAAACGTTTGTCAAATAAGCAAAAAACTCCTGTGGTGGATGTATACAAAAATAATCAATAATCATCATTAAAGACAGGGTGGTGTTATGAAGCCAAATGAGCTACTCGGCTTCATAACACCACCCTGTCTGATGATTATTGATTATTTTGATATAACTCCACTCTGACATAAATTCACTATTTTGTCCCTTCACTCAAGCAATGATTATGTTCCAGTAAAAGCATGTCCTTGAAAGGTTGTCTTCCTCTTGTACTGCAGGAACTTGCCTAGAATCACTTAGAACAACATGTACTATTAAAGGATAATACATCATTTTTATCCCTTTACACTTACATCTGTAAAACGATTTAATTCCTGTTCTCACTTACTTTATAGCAGCTGTAAACAGCCTTCCTGTCCACTATCACCATCCTGTGTTTATTCTCTCTCATGAAGTTAATAAAACAAAAGAAGTTCATGTCACTGTTAAACAACAAAGAAACGTCCATAACATAATACGTTATTGTTTTAACCATTACACACATGTTTAAGGTAGCTGTTGCTATAGTAACCATATCAGAATGAGGGCATTAACATGAAACTGCCAGAGATGCGGTTATAGAAAATTAATCAGCTCCTGTTTAACCAACAAGAATCCAGGACACAACCGCACTGTGGAGAAGATACATTATCAGCATATTTGTTGTATTGTGTGTGTGTGTGTGTGTGTGTGTGTGTGTGTGTGTGTGTGTGTGTGTGTGTGTGTGTGTGTGTGTGTGTGTGTGCTATCTGAACCGCAGCACAAGTGAATAATGCATTAGGTTGTTGCTCACCATGAAGAAGTTTCTCACACTTTCACTGACAGACCAAAGCGCTTTTCTAACCCAAACCATTAAAATATTTTTTTTTAAAAGGCTTAATGAGAGGAGAGCAGGATTAAGGAAAATTGGATTTGTTGCCCAGATTTGCTCATCAGGGATAAATACATATCATTCACCTTAATTCTTAAATTCTGTAAAGCTGCATTGAGACAATGTCCATTGTAAAAAGCGCTATAGAAATAAACTTGACTTGATTTGACTTGACTTGAATTGACTTGACTGAGTCTTCATTAAACCCCAGTGTTTAAATTTTGATTATGTGAGGAACATTATCTGCAGGGAGTCTGTGTATGAAAAGTCCTAAACCCAGAACACATTCATCACTCAGAATCTTGCTGGAAATGGGTTTTATTCTACACTTCCACACATGGCTGGAGGAGAGATCATATCAGGAAACATTCTGTAATACAGTCCGGGTGGAATTTTGTACAAAATATGGACACTTTAGAGGACAGAAGATCGCTGTATATAGATCATCTTATTTAACCATTTGTAGTGTGACAGCATGAAACTTAATCAAAAGTAATTATAATCTTAGACAAAAACAAAAAGCACATATTTGTTATTGTGTCACTTATTCTGTTTTACCCTGTGGAGATCTGTAGTGTTTTTCTGTTGTAACGTATTCCAGTGAAGCACAGGAGTAGTAGCATCATGTTCAGGGTCACACTTGGCATTTTTTTGTGGTTTCACTGTATCTTATCCTACTCTTTCTGCCATATTATTCTCATATCTTCAGAATATAATTAATTTAAATGTAGAATGAATTATTACATCAAATTATTACTAAATCCTGATTATAATTTTCCAGAACTTTGTCATGGACTTTGTTTAAATCAGTTTAAATTGAACTTCTGTTTGATTATTTAAGTTCTCTAACACACTCTTGTTCTTCTATTTACATTTACATTAATGCCATTTGACAGATTATCTACAGTGACATACAAAAGTGCTTTGTGATCTCTATCAATAAATACATGTGACACTTATAATCGCACAGCTCGAACTCCATTTATATTTGTAATTATATTTTGTAATAATATGAGACCCTTTGTGTATACTGTACACTATATAATCCCAATTTCAGGTTATAAAAGGTGATAAAATAATGTATGAAAGACAGTGTTATATAGGAATACAAACACATGGTGTACTTATAAAACCTGCTGTGTAAGAGAGAACGCTTTGGAAGTTTCGGTCAAAAAGGGCTTCGTCATCTGTGTAAGCAAAAATATTGCTGAAGGTCTTTGCTTTGTCTGAAGCCTTATGTTTATCAGAAATCATCAAATATTATGTGATAAAATAGACAAATACATAATCTGTTATGGTTTGTTTAGCATGTGAATAAAAAAATCAACTGGAATTCTGTCAAAACTCCCAAATTTTTCACAATGATCCAGAAAATATTTCTCTTTTCATCTCATCTCTCTTTATCTTTATTCTCTTCATCAGGATAATAATAACCGCGTCTGAAGCACGATGTGATACATGCTAATTTATCTCTTAATAACAGTGCTGATAATTAGCTAACTTAAAATTGAAATTATTGTTAAGTTCTGTGTATAACTGCAGGACATGTGTATTACATCTGTGTGTGTGGTGTGATCTCTCGTACACATTTTTTTCCTTTTCATTTTATTAAAATTAATAGAATAGCCTTTTTTTTTAGCATTGCTGGTTGTTGCCATGACAGCAGGAGGTGAGGAAAACAACACGCTTGCAACTTTAAAACCCTGTGGAGAGAGAGTTATGGCTTAGCATTAACATCACATTGTTTCACCTCCTACAGATTTCTCCCTAACAACCAGATGCCATTTATAGTCAGAAGGTGTTAATTCTCTAGAACAACAGCTTAGACAGTAATCTAGATTTATTTAAATGCGTAGTTATTTATTTTTTCTTTTTTTACACACACACACACACACACACACAAACACACACACACACACACACACACACACACACACAAAACTGCCTCAACCCAGATTACACCCTATGCTATATTAAATTAGGCTCATCTGCAAAACGGCTTAAATTTTACAAAAGTATTTATGTAGTTTGACATAGAATTTCAGTTGTACCAATCCTAATCATAGTGTTGATTGAATCAATCTGGGAGAGACAGCAAGCCATCAAGGACCATCTCTAACCAAAAGGTGTCTGAGACCATGATTATCATTTAAACAATACCCAATCCTGACCTGCTGGGGGGCCGGCACCAGCAAAGGTGCACCCAGCCAGTTGTTCCTTCATGCATGTCCTACATCTAATTTACATTTAAAGGATAACTCCGGTCTATACTTCAAGGGGGAAGAACAATAAACTTCTTTCTGACTCCGATAACCCCCCAAAGTGCTTCATGTATTTTGTCACTGCTACGCTGTTATAAACTTCTTCATTACGATCTTCATTGTCCTCATCATTTTTTCTTACAATATATATATATATTGTATTTTATTATATGCTTAAATTCTGTACAGCACTTTGGCCAACAGCTGTTGTTTTTTTTTTAATGTGCTTTTATGTATATATATATATATATATATATATATATATAGTAGAGGTAACACTGTAACTGTCAGGATTGGGTATTGTTTAAATGATAATCATGGTCTCAGACACCTTTTGGTTAGAGATGGTCCTTGATGGCTTGCTGTCTCTCCCAGATTGATTCAATCAACACTATGATTAGGATTGGTACAACTGAAATTCTATGTCAAACTACATAAATACTTTTGTAAAATTTAAGCCGTTTTGCAGATGAGCCTAATTTAATATAGCGTAGGGTGTAATCTGGGTTGAGGCAGTCTGTAATTCTTAATATATATATATATATA
>MU551584.1:6933324-6963324 GCA_024362625.1 Silurus asotus
TCTCTCTCTCTCTCTCTTTCTCTGTGTGTGTGAGTGTGTGTGTGTGTGTGTGTGTGTGTGTGTGTGTGTGTGTGTGTGTGTGTGTGTGTGCTTTCAACTAGTGACAATCCAGCTCAGTATTTTTTTCCATTCATTTTCTTATTATATAAAAGAAAATGTGCATCCTAAATATTTTTAATTCTTATGTATAAAATCAAAACAGAAAGGGATAAAAGCCAAACAATGAGATATAAAGTGAGACAGAAAGATCTGAAAATCCTTCTGATGCTTTATGATGCTCCGTCTTTCTCAGATATTGCAATTAAAACAAAAAAGTGAACGTCTTCAAAATTGTGACTCTCTTCATTCATCAAAATAATCAAATCAACCAAGATATATATGCTTATATAAATAAGTAGGTTATTTTGTGACAATATATATATTTTTTATCATATAGAAGGTGGTAGATCAATGGGTAGGGCTCTGGGTTACTGATAGGAAAGTCGTTCAAGCCTCAGTGTTGCTAAGATGCAAGTCTTGGGCCCTTAACCCTCTGTGCTCCAGGTGTGCTGTATCAATTATGACCCCAGCTTCCTAACATTGCGGAATAAAGAATTGCACTGTTGTGTAATGTACATGTGACAAGTAAAAACCCTCGTATTATCTCAATCATCCAGGTACTCTGTCGGTAAGAACCATATCTATCCAATAATGAAAAAAACAGCTATGACTAGTTTTTTGTTTATTTGTTTTTTAAATAATATTTTACAATCATTTTGCTAATTTTTCCATTCAATAAATAAATAAGTATATTATCAAAGACTACATACAGTTGATCTTGGTGTGTATGTTATATGTAGCTTTTGTACTAGATTTGTCCAAATAAATAATAATTGTCATGATGTATATATAAAATGAAGAGTGTGTGTGCTAAATACGTAAAACTATAAAAAGTAAATATATATATATTTCTTTCTTTTGAGTAAAATAATATTTTGAATAAAATTGAATAAGTTTGGTTCACGTTTGCTCTTGTTGTCTCGCCTAATTTCTTTGTCGCCAGCGTTCCCTTATTGGTCAATTGTGATAGAAGAGTGTGTGCAAGAGTGAAAGGGAAAGTTTATAGGACTGTGGTGAGACCTGAGATGTTGTCTGGATTAAAGACAGTGGCATTGAGTAAAAGACAGGAGGTGGCACTGGAGGTAGCAGAGCTGAAGATGTTGAGGTTTTCGTTGGGAGTGACAACGACGGACAGGATTAGAAATCAGTTTAATAAAGGGACAGCCCATGTAGGACGTTTTGGAGACAAGGTGAGGGAGGTGAGATTGAGATGTTTTAGACATGTGCAGAGGAGGGACATGGGGTATATCAGTAGGAGAATGCTGAGGATGGAGCTGCCAGGAAGGAGGAAAAGAGGAAGGCCACGGAGGAGGTTTATGGATGCGGTGAGCGAAGACATGCAGGTTGGTTTGAAAGAGGACAGGGGGGGGTATGGAGACTGATGAACCGCTGTGGCGACCCCTAATGGGAGACGCCAAAAGAAGAAGAAAAAAAGGGGAAGAAGAAGAAGTGAAGACGAAGTTCTCTTATTGGTCAATCGTTCGGAACGCCCATAAGTGGGCGTTGTAGAACGGAGCGGAGTGACCCTCCTCGCGTGCCGTAGAGAATTCACTATTTCACCGGTTATTCACACAGCGTGCAGATATGGATGCCGAGCAGATGGGCCCTCAGACTTTCCTTTACGGTAATTTATTTATTTGTTTGGTTTTTTTTATTTTAATATCTGTTTTAATATATTCTTTGTTCGATGCTGCTATTTTTAGATTTTGTGATCGCTAGCTAGGAGGATCGTTAAGCGCGTGTAGAAGCTCCTCCACCATCAACTGTTCCTAAACGTTAAATAGCCAATCAGGGTTAAATCAGTCTGTTTTTGGATAGAGTGATCTTTATGATTATTTATAATTATAAGATATTGTCTCTCGAGGTTGTGTTGGGTGGTTTTCGAACACGTTTCAGCATCCAGGCTCGCGCACACGTGTGATGCCGTTTCCAAAATGGCGACGGCGGCCTTTAAAACCTTCTTAAGAAAAATAATAAATATCAGGACAACAGACGTGTGCGTACACAAGTTTATAAAGACTAATAAGATAATTGAAAGAAAATAGCGAGCTTTATTTTGTGTTTTAGGGGGAAAAAATACATATATATAGCTGTAATGCTGGTAACTGTGAATGGAGGACGGCGCGTGCGCATGTGACTTAGCTGATTCCCAAGCTTAAGGCCTAATTTTATATATTCTACGTTTTTTTGGTGTAAGGTACAATTTAACTTTGTTAGTTGTTAAAATTTCGGTTGAGATCAGAAGTTGCTTTGTGGGCTTTGTTCCACGTGAGATGGCGCACGTGCGCGCTCACGGCGACCACGTGTAGGCACGACTCGCGTCCTGCTCACGCGCTCTTGGTGCTTTTATTCTTTTTATTTTTATTATTAAATAAATAAAGCACGCACTAGATCCTATGTTTTTCACGTTTTTGATGTTTGGATTCTCCACTCGATAGTTTGTGCATCAATCTCACCATGTTTGTATTAAAATATTTCACAGGCTGCGAGCTGAAGGCGGGAAAGGAAGTGACGTTTAACCCTGAGGATGACGACTTTGAGCACCAGCTCTCCGTCAGGATGGTGCGTGGGGATGTTCACGGGGGGAAGGTTTATTTCATGTTCTAGTGCAGGAGTCCCAAACCAATCATTTGCTACCAGGTCACAAACTAGAAAATAAGACTGGGGTTTTTTCTGTGCATCAACAAATGAAGCTGCATTATAAATTCTGTTACATTTTCACTACACGTCTGAGTCATTTGATATGTTCAATAGTAATAACACGTCTCTTATTGTGTTATGTGCATGACCCACACACAGTTCTTAAAATTGTCTTGTGGGAATCTAACTCTTCGTGCAAAAAATGTTTGGTGACTGCTGTGTGCACAGGAAGTGATTTCTGCACACCTACAGTATTACTGTTTCAGCACAGGGCCTTAATTATTATTATTCTTTGTCATAGACAATATTAAAGACCATTCAGTGCAAACACCTTTTGTTTATCGCTTACAACTAACCACTTTTCACCAATTTGCTGTGTGTCTAATTTAATTCGTGAGGTTTATTGTGGAAGCGTGTCAAAAGTTGAGGGGATTTAGCAAGTTGTCAGTGTTAATTATAATCAAAAGGTAAGATTGAACTAAATTCTGCCCACCCTCACACACACACACACACACACAGGCATGCATTGATCCAGCCACCAAAGACGAGCTGAATGTGGTGGAAGTCGAAGGTCAGGATGCTGAGGGTCAGAAAGTCAAAGCCGTGCTGGCCACGCTGAAGCCGTCCACAATGCCAAGCGTAAGTGTTTCAGACCACCGATCTTTATTTTAAAGATTTTTACACAATTTGAATTTGACTAAAATGAAGTCCTGTTACAGGTGTGTCTCGGTGGCTTCGAGGTCAGTCCTCCTGTAGTTTTCCGTCTGCGTACTGGCTCTGGTCCAGTTCACATCAGCGGCCAGCACCTCATCAGTAAGAAACATTCCCCTGTTATTACATTACTGATTGACTATTGGGCTTTGCTTTTAGTTGGTATGGTGAGGGGCCATTCAAAAGAGACTGAAGCTTTGTTTTTTGTCATCATAGTGATGAGTGGAGATCAGTCTTTTGATGAAGATGACGAGGAAGAGGAGGAGGAGGAGATTAAGACATCTGTGAAGAGAGGAGCCCCAACCCTTGTAAAGCCATCTGTAAGTGTTGGGTTAATGTCTGGGTTAATGCAGTGTGTTAATTGTGTCCTGGGGTTTGTACGTTTTTATGTATTTATTTTTTGCTTTTTCTTCCCATAGAAAAAACTGAAGAGGGAGGAGGAAGATGATGACGAGGAAGACGATGACGATGATGAGTGAGTGCATTTAGTGATTGTTGTAGTTGAATGAATTTGTGTGGTTGCTGTGTCCAACATGAGTCTGAATTTTCCATTCAGGGATGAGGAGGATGATGAAGAGATGGAGAGTGAAGAAGAGACTCCAGTGAAGGTGGGCGGGTGTTAAATCTTTAGGTGTGACTATTACGTTTTACATAAAGTGCACATTAACTTATCCTTTGTGTCCATTTCTATCTGAAGGCCAAGAAGCAGACCCCCAAACCACAAACTCCTGCTCAAAACGGCAAATCCAAAACACCCGCGCCCAAACAGGTGTGTTCATGATACGAAGTTTCAGAGCTGTATCCTGATGTATAAAATGAGAGCCATCTGTTAATTAAAGCATGCTTAAATAACATGCGCACACACTGCAGAATTACATCACCACAGCGCTGGTTTGTGATTTGGTTGTCAGGTGTTGATTTTGTCAGCTTTAACAGCATAGGTCACTTTGTGTTGATCAAATCTATATTGATGTTTTCTTTTTCTTTTTTTTAGCAAAACAAAACACCAGATGCCAGCAAGAAGAATGAGAAGAAACCTCAGACCCCCAAAAGCCCCAAGACTCCAAAAACTCCACAAGCACCTCTAAGCATCCCAGAGATCAAGGCCAAGATGATGGCTAGTGTAGAGAAGGTGAGTTTTAACATTTCTCTAGTATGTGATGTGCAGTTAATTAGGTTTAACTTGTAGGCCTACTTTTAGTTTGCCCACTCAGCAGAAAACACCTCCCCTCCCATTTCCATGTAATTTTTTTCTTTTTTCTTTACATGATTAAAAATTTAGTTTTCTATGCCTCGTGTTTACCAAGCAGCATTTTAACTGTAAATGAACTTCAGCTGTGTCTGATTAGGAATTCAGTTGCATACATCATCTCCTGTTTCACAGCGATCGCAGAGGACCCCCGCCTTGCTTTGAAAGATTTAGAAAAATCATGCCGCTGTTGTTGGGCGTATAATAAAATATCTTTGAGGTGTATTAATATGAATTCTAGCAACCGAGCATCAAAACAAGGGCAAGGATTATTTTAGATAGACTGCAGACGCATACACTTGTTCAGCTCAGGTGCAGAAATGATTTAGCAGATGGAGCTCCAAACAACGAGATGTAATTAAAGCTAATTATTAATCTGTGTAGAAGTGTCTCTGGTGTTCTCTCATTATAGCAGAAAGTAATGGAGTCAGCAATTGACATTGTGACTCATTAATTCAGTTAAATCTTACATACAGTGATTTATATATTACACAATTTATTATATGAATTACATTTACATTAAAATGAAAGCTTTTTTTGTTTGCTATCTTTAATTGTGAAAGTCTAGGTTTTTCATATATAACATAAACTCCCTTTGTTATTCAGTTTTGCTGAAAATAATCAAACTCTATCTGGTTTCACTTGCAGACAGCCATGACCTCATTATTTTACTGACTTCACACTTTACTCAATGTACAGTGAGCCTTCTGTTTTGAAAAGCTACATGATCTAGAACACTGTACTATAACCACTGTACTCGAGTGTGAGGTTTAAATGCTGTGTGTGTGTTTGTGCAGGGAGTAACGCTGCCCAAACTTCAGCCCAAGTTTGAAAACTATGTGAAGCATGGCTTCAAAGTAACCGATGCAAAGGTATTTGCTGGGATTGTTTCTATTAAATCATTTTTAATATCAGTGTAAGACTGTGTTTTATAACTATTTGCTATAACTATTTATAACCTCTCCACAGGTGATGGAAGAGCTGTGGCAGTGGAGACAGACAGTGAAGAACTAACTGTTTTACAGTTGCATTTTGTTTGTGGTTTTATTTTATGTTTTTTTTATTTCCCCCCTCTTGAGTTTTGCATGAGATCTGTGCCATTCCTTTTAAAAATTCCTTTAAATGTCACTATTCCCTTTTTTTTCCTTTTTTTTTTTTTCCTCTCTAATTCATACCTGCCAACGTTCTGTTTCACAGGAGGAACTTCAAGATCCCTCTCATAATTTTTTTGAAATTGTTTTCTATAATATTCTGAAGCTCCTGCTAGTTTCTGGTTCCTTTCAGAGGCTGGGAAAGTGTTTTTTGTTTTTTCTCCCCTGATCTGTAAAATTCTTGAGTGCAGCTAATGGACAATGTCTCTGAATGTTTCTAAGTCATGTGCAAGTTGTGAAGTGTGTGAATCCATACTTGTGAATATACTGTAAAATAGAACAGATCGGATGTTTTGCTCCAAGAAAAGGCGTTCTCTACCTGCCGAGTTGGAGATTTAGCAAACTTGTGCTTTTCAATGGAACCAATTTTACTGCACAGGAATAGTTTTTTTTTTTTTTTTTTTCTCCCCTTAACCACTGTAAATAAAAAGCTAAGGAAAGTGGAACTTCCATGCTGTCTCCATGTTGTGTTTTGTGGAATCATGTCTATTCTTACTCTGAATATTGAATAAACAAATTATAAATAGGCCCCTGATTAAATTGTTTAGCCAGACAATCAAGTTCACTGGAGTTGGGTTAGGAAGGGCTAATGCCAAATCAAATATGTATATCGCCAACCAAAATGGTCAGTTGAGGCCCGGGTTACTGACGACTGCCACAGGTATTGTTAGCTAATACGATCTACAGACATCGGGGCAAGAAGAAGTGGAGGTTGGAGTTAGCACCTTAAATGTTGGGGGTGGTTTAAACGATTTCATTATGGGGTGGATGTAAAGCGAAATAGTTTAGTGGTTTTATTGACGTATTGATGTACAGTAAGAGAGTAGTGGAGGTGAGAAGAGTTTCCTTTAGGTTTATGTTCATACCATGGAGATGGTTCAGAGAGGTGTCAGTTAAGTTTTTATCTAGCCTGTAGGCTCTGTAGTAATAAAGGAGTGTGCGTTTACTTCTTAGGTATAAGGGAGATGTGCAGACCTGCAGTAACTACAGAGGAAGGAAGTTGGTCAGTCACACCATGAAGTTATGGGACAGAGTAGTTGAAGCCAGGCTGAGCGAGGTGACCATCTATGAGCAACAGTATGCTGATAATTTTATTAGGAGGGATGAGGATGGACAGGATTGAAAACTAGTTTATTGGGACAGCTCATGTTTAGGTTTATGGGTGTGATGAGGGAAGACATGCAGGTAGTTGGATTGAAGGAGCCAAATGTAGAAGGTTGTATTACAGACAGGGTAGTATGGAGACGGAGGATCCGCTGTGGCGACCCCTAACGGCAGCAGCCGAAATAATAAAAGTTGAATAGAGGTATGTAGAGGGAGTGGTCCTCGTGTTTCCTCACTAAACATGGGAATCATTCTACTGATAATATTTGGCCTTGCTAATATGTTTTAAAGGCAATAATTTAAATATGCTTTTTAAAACTACGTGTGACTGAATAAGTGTTCATGTTTAAAAACTTATCTTTAATTTTAAGGCGGACTTTCACCCAATAGGTGGCGCCAGAACACTGCAGCTCATAGTTTAGCCACATACGTTTCACTCTCCCTAAGTGATTGAATGATGTCATTGTCCCAGTGGACCTAAAGTGTGGGCCTGTGGAGGGCAGAGGCCTTCCTGTGTAGATTATCCAGGTCTCTGAGTGTTTATTAATGGTGGCTGTTAGCTGTTAATCGTCCGCAGAGCCTTACTGATGGGATGGTGGATTCACCTATGCATGGTTTTAATGTTTGTGTTAATGTTAAATCACTTTATAATGGACGGCACTCCATTTGCCCCTACAGTCTCTCTGTCAGCATTGAAAATATAGAATACATCTCTCTCTCTCTCTCTCTATGGTGGGTCAATTCCAAAGAGTCAGCACTTGGGTGGGAAATCAGCAGCTGTTTTTACGATCCCACAGGAGCCTGCGTTTATCTCTTGGCGAAGACCCTGAGTGCTCTAGTGCTGCTGTGAGCATAACAACGTCCAGTTTAAACTTTTACAATCTCACGATCATCTCAGAGTTTTGGATTTGGATCAAAAATGACACAAAAGAAAGTTAGAAGGCAAAAAAAGAGAAGTATTTAATTACATTTCCAGCTATTTACATATGAATTACAATACAACGTATAATACACTTCATTGTGGATGCATCAAGCGCCTTTTAGAATCATCTTAAACATTTTATTTGCCACCATATATAACTTATTTCTTTATGGTTCACCTTCAGCACCATCTTCTTATAAGAGTCTCATGATACTGTTGGTCCTTTCTGGAATAATGCCTCAGAATTTAAAGATGAAACCAAAAATCTGATGAGTGTCGTGTCACCTATATATGCCGCAATTTTGTCGAGCCGAGAGCATTTTTGATCGTCCGCTCACAAAACTTGACTTTATGACATCACTACTAGAGGTTATGTTTAGAATTCTGGTTTGAATCCTAATGTATAATAGCCAAACAAGTGTGCTGAACGAACACTAACGAGATAAGTAACATAAAGGCAACTGTTACTGTTACTATATATATATGTATATATATATATATATATATATATATATATAAAAAGTCTTAGGCCATCATCATTGTTGTTTTAGCAAAGTTAATGACTATTCATATTTATTTTTCAGCCTTTTTACTAAGATACAAACAGCAAAATAAGCAAATACAATTTTCTCAACAAAATGGCCTCTTCAGGCAAAGTCAGTTTTTAGTGTTCTCTCCCTTTGCACTAAGCACACCTTGAACACTTTTGGGAAGACTGTCCTTAAGTTTTCTGCAGGAATCTACTGGTATATTATACCAGGCTTCTTTAGCATTTTACAGAGTTCTTTGGACTTTGGTTGTCTTTTATGTCTTTCTCTGTTCAAGTGATCCAATACAGCCACTATAATATTCAGGTCTGGACTCTGTGGGGGCTGGTCCATGACTGTCAGTGTTTTCTCAGGTGTTTTTCTCTCCAAATATAACGTAATATGATTACATCATTATATAATTTGCAGCACCCATGGTCCCATCGGTTTCGGATAATATCGGCAACAAACCAGGACACACCCTCCACCATGTTTCACTGAAGGTTGCAAGCAATATTCTTCTGTCTCTTCAGTCGTCTTCTCACATAGTCAAATATCAGTTTCAATCATTTTAAACTTGACTTCATCACACCTTAATACTCTTTTCCACTGATCTTCTGTTTTGTAGCCTTCCCCTTTCAAAAAGTGATTTCTTGCCTGCTACCCTTTCACAAAGACAAGCTTCTTTAGACTGTAGAAACGTCAACTTGGTATCTAGATGAATCTGCCACGTACTGTGCCAGGTCCTTGTTGCACTCTGAAAATCTTGTCATATTCTGAAAAATTTCTTGACATTTTAGTCCTTTATTTGTCCTTGGCCTTTCCTAATTCTTGAGATTTTTATGTAATAACTTGAGTGCCACATCACAGTGTGTTTTCTGATTTCCCTGTAATCTTGTAATTCTGCAAGCATTTTGAATAGAATGGTGTGATTAGAAGTTGGTACTATTAGCAAGTTCCAGTACTTTATACCTTATACAGCTTGTGTATTTAATGCTCAACCATGTCTTAGACAAACCCTGTGTAAGAAACTTTTTCACAGCAGTCATTTTGACATAAAGTAGTAGGACAAATACAGGTGTTAGCAGCTATATTAATTAGCGTTCCATTCCATTTTGGTTTATGAAAGCCAGGTTCCTGCTGTTGCTCAAGTGTAAGGAGAGATCACACTAAATACTTCCCACGTTAGCCTACAGAAGCTGAGTTTTTTTTTCTTCAGATTTTATTATTCTGTTTTGTAATACTGCATACAGATTTCTGAAGAGAATTGTGTATGGTCATTATACCATTTTAAACAACAAATCTAATGGTGACCAAAGACATTTGCACAGTAGTGTATATTACTTATATTTGTAAAAATATATTTTTAAAAATCCTGCTCTATCATTCTCAATCAATTCTCTATCATTCATTCTCAAAAAGTGCCATAGCAGCCAGGATAAGCCTCTCCAAATGCTAATGTTGACTGGTTAGTGCTAGCTATTTGACATTAAGCATCTAGCTAAATTTATAAAATTAACCAACTTTTCTAATTATGCTACAATTAGCCATAAGAAAGCCAGACTAGCGCTAGCTACATATGTGTAACTAAAGCCAGTAGCTATCTTTTCTAGATGAAAGATTCTATTATACTATGTATAAACTAGCAAATGTTTAATCAGATTTTTGAAATCATGCTAATAAGTATTTTGCTAGATAGCATATTGTAATAAAATATAGCTACCTGTATAAATATTATGGCTATTTTGTGTGTTTAAATCTGGTCTTTATGATTGGTAGCAAGCTAGCAAACCTTGTTATTATATTGTGTAGAAATGTTCGCTTGGGACATATTACAATGTTTTTTGATAGATTTTTATCTTTACGATAGCATTCGCATAATGTAAAATAAAGCATTTCTGACAATGCAGTAAGTGCAGACTGTTTGTATTTCTCTGTTAAAAGACAAGACATTTAAAAAGTATTTTTTTATCTTTTCAACCTGAGGTGAAAAGTTCCAGTTTGCTAGTTTAGTGATGTCATGTGAAATCAAGCTTGTAATTGGTCGATTAACATTAACTTTGTGCACCAAAATCACGGCAAGCTTTCCTCGGCAGAATAGCCCTTGACCCCTTACTAAAATGTAAGTGGTGCGGTGTTTCTCTCAGGCATGTGGGTGGGTGTGTCCTTGTTAGCATTATGTTTAAATTGCCCATCGTAGGGGCCGTGGGAGGTCATGTAGTGAATAATTTATCAACGGTTATGTGACTCTGCGGCATTCCTTCAACACGATGAGAGGATGGCGTGAGAGAAAGAGAGAGAGAGATGGTAAGAGAGATAGATTAAAAAAAAAGATTGAAAGAAGAATCTCTCGCTGCAGCCCTCTGTGTGACTGTGTGGGGGTTTTGGAGCTCGGCCTCCACTTTTTGTACAGAAAACGTCCCGTTGTTCCAGATGCAGCTGCATGATGATTAAAGAGGGAGGCATTTAGGATGGGGCGCGGGGGTGATTGGGGCGTTTAAAAAGGGGGGTAATGTTGGTTATGGAGGGTCTCACGCCAGTGCCGTGAGCTTGCCACCCTCTTCGCTGGCCCATGGCTGCAGGTTGTGCAGAGCGAACAGGGAGGAGTTGTGCATGCACAATGGGTCAGCCGGCAGCGGCTCACTGAGAGACTTGTGAAAGGCATCGTGCTGAAGCTGCATCATCAGACGGTTGGCCTGCTGTCTCTCGGCCTCACGTTCCTCTGCTGTCTGCCGTCTGCCACAGCGAGAGAACACACAGAACAGCGTCAGAAAACTGGATTTCGCTACAATATATTGTAAAAACCATTGCAATAAAAGTTAAATTATCCTAAACTGCAATCACATTAATATAATATTAAAAAATGAACAATACAATAAACCATACACATAAGCATATAGTGCATAATTGACTAATTGCCAGCTTTTGTTTAGTTGTTTTTTTTGTGTGTTTTTTATTTTTTGCTTAAAATAAGCCAAACTGTCATCCACTTCAACCTGTCATCCACTTTTATTTTAAGATTATTTTATAATCTTAAAATAATTCAACGGAATTCTGTTCCTATTTGTGTATAAATTGTAATCTTATGTGTCATTTTGTAATCTTATATGTGAAATACTCCATAAACATCTAAATGTGCTCAAGCAGACCATCCTTCATGTTAGACCATTTTAAATCCAATAAAAAAAATTCTTCTACTTCTTCTTCTTCTTATTATTCTTATTCTTAATAATAATAATAATAATAAGAAGAAGAAGAAGAATATTATTGTTGCTGTTTATTTTATCTCCCTGTTTGTAATTTTTCTCAGAGGAGTTTATACAGCACACATTGGCTTTGAAGCTGCTGTATGAATAAAAGCAGATGGATTATAAATCAACACGTAGAACGCAAAACGATAAAGAAGCGCTGTTGAAAAGCGCCTACTCTTTATTTCTGTGTGTAATTCTGAATAATTATATTTTACACAACATAAACGTAGTTATAATGTGCAAAGTGTTGTACTGGGTGTGTGAGACACGATGGTGAGACGTGCTGCAGCATTTAAATGTTCAAAGTTATAGATATATTTCTGTATAAGATCCGATTGGTTCCAGCATTTTATTTGGATGTCTAAATGTTCAGTTTATTCTTTATTGAATTGAATTACCATGTCCTAGGTTTGGCATGAGAGGGAGGGTTAAAATATTTTAATAATTATCTTAGAATCTTTCTATTTTAAAACAGATAAAATGTAATAAAATTACTTAGATTAATCCGGTAATTCTGCATATATTATTATTTAATTAAATATGTATTAAATATAGGGCTGTGTATAAAACCACAAAGACAGCAGTTACATAAATAGCTATGTATAATAACACACTGTGTGTATGTATGTATGTGTGTATGTATTTATAAAAACTTAAATTTCTTAACAGTATTCAACCATATTTTCTTAGATCTTGCTTTGTGCAGAGGAGCATTATCATGCTGGAACAGGTATGGGTCTACTAGTTTCAAAGGGAAAATTTTATGTTACTGCGTTCAAATACATCCTATGCAATTTTGTGCCTCAAACTTTACAGTACATATGACTAGAAAATTCAGGTGTCCCAATACCTTGGTCCATATAGTTGTTTTTTTTTGTTGTTGTTCTAGCAATGATATTTGGACCATACCTTATTATTTCTCATTCTCTTTAGTAGAATACAACCAGAAAATATAGGACATTTGTATACAGTATTAAAAAAACAAACAAAAAAATGTATGCTAAAGAGGGATGTATTTGGTGTGATCTCCTCTTACACTTGAGGAAAAGCAGGAATCTTGCACTCATAAAGCAAAATGGAATGGAACTCAATGTAATGGTTTTGCTAACGCCTGTGTTTGTCCTACTATTTCATGTTAAAATGACTGCTGTGAAAAAAGTCAATTACACCAGGTTGTGCAAGATATGCTTGAGCATGACATATACAGTATCTCACAAAATTGAGCACACCACTTATATTTCAGCAACCATTTTTTTCTCAAGAGACAGTACTATAGAAATTACACTCGGATATGTTTAATAGTCAATGTGCAGCTTGTACAGCAGAATAGATTAACCGTCCTCTGAAAAAAAAAACCCTCAACATTCAGCCATTATTGTCAAAATAGGTGGCAACAAAAGGGAGTACATCCCTAAGTGATAACAGCTGTACATCGTTTAACCATGCAAAATCACATGCCCTATTCTTCATGTTCATTTTTATTGTCTGTTTGACCATACAAATTTTTGTATCTTGTATTAGAGCAATTTGGTGCTTTTAGTACAATTCTCTCATACTGACCACTGGATGTTCAACATGGCACCTCATAGCAAAGAATTCTCTAAGAAGATGGCTGAGGCTATAAGAAGATCATTCACACCCTAAAACTGCAACAAGTCGGTTTGCATGGCCGACCTCCCAAAAGGAAGTCTCTTCTGAAGATGGCTTACAAGAAAGCCCACAAACAGTTTATAAAGAGCATTTATTACTGGAACCATCTCCTGTGGTCTGATGAGGCCAAGATTAACTTGTTTGTCTCAGATAGTGTCCAGCATGTGTGGTCACGAGAACCAAGAAAACTATGTCTTGCCTACAGTCAAGCATGGTGGTGGTATCATCATGGTCTGGGGCTGCATAAGTGCTGCTGGTATTGGGCAGCTGCAGTTAATTGGGGGAAACACTGATTCCAACATGTACTGACATGTACTCTGACATTCTGAAGCAGAACATGGTGCCCTTCTTTCAGAAAAAGAGCTGAATGGCAGATTTCCTAAATGAAAATGACCCCAAACACCCTACCAAGATGACAACTGCCATGCTGAGGGTGAAGGTGATAGAGTGGCCAAGTATGTCTCCAGACCTTAACACTACTGAGCACCTGTGGGGTATCCTCAAGTAGAAGGTTGAAAAGCACTATGTGTCTAACATCCAGCAACCCTGTGATGTCATTATGGAGGAGGGGACGTGGATCCCAGCAACAACCTGTGCAGCTCTGGTGAATTCCGCACCAGAAGGATTAAGGCAGTGCTAGATACCAATGGTGCTTAATCAAAATATTGACACTTTGGACACAGTATTGACATGTTCTCTGTACTTACATTTGTTGCCAGTTATTTTTACATTAATGGCTGTAATTAATTTTCAGAGGACATTAAATCTATTCTGCTAGTATTATCCTTTAAGAAGATATACTAAAATGGTTACTGAAATGTGATAGGTGCACTCACTTTTGAGAGATACTGTACATGCTGTATGAATTTTATTCATTTAACGTATAGGACCAACTGTTAGTCATATCAATCCATTTAAAATGCAGATTACAGAATTTTACAGACATAAAATCATACTTTGGCATTAGCAAGGCCAATCAGTTTGATTTCTTTTTGTCCAATTGTCCACAATATGTGAGAAGAGCTGGGAGGGATGAAAGAATCAGTGCTTGCAACCTTCAGTGAAACATGGTGGAGGGTCTGTCCTGGTTTATAACTGCATTTGAACAGTAGTGTTGATGATATTGTCTAAACTGATGGGATCATGGATACTAAAAATTAATAAACGGGTTTTGAATTCATCATGACATTCCTTTTGGAAAGAAGGATAACAGCATGATAATTCCAAGCACACTGCCAATGCAGTGAAGTCATATTTAGACAGCTGATAGTCATGGACTGGCTTCTACAGAGTCCAGACCTGAATATTATAGAGGCAGTATGAGATCACCTGGAAAGAAAAAAAGGCGAGCTTTGGGAAGTGCTGAAGAAGCCTGGTATAATATACCCACAAATTCCTTCAGAAAAATTGAGGACAGTCTCCCCAAAAGAGTTCAAGATGTGCTTAGTGCAAAAGAGAGATCACAATAAATACTGACTTTTACCCGAAGAAGCCATTTTGTTGTAAAAATCGTTTTTTTCCGTGTTTGTATTTTCTGTATATTCCATTTGTATACTTGTACATATTGTATACTTACTGTAGAGACCGAAAATAATTAATATGGATGACTTTAATGGTGTGTTAGTTTTTTTTTAGCTCATGAAGGTCTCTCCACTTCCTGAATGAGTTCTAGTGTTATAAACATACAACATGGAACCTTCAAGCTTAAGGGCTGGAGATTATTTGTGTTTTCTGAGCGTGTGCTTCGAATTAAGTTTATTCCGTGGGAAAGCACAGCTTTTGTGTGTTTTTTTTTCTCAGCTTTAAAGAAATGTAAACAGGTTCGTGACACTCAGGAATCAGGCGTCTGCTTAATAAATGAAGAGATGTGTGCATGGTTAATGTAAAGTGCACAATTATCTGAAAAGAAATAATGTCTGAACAGGCATGGCGGTAGAATGTTAGCATGTTTTATTGAGATTCAGAGTTAATGAGGACAACATGGCTGTGAATATCCTGGTTTCTCTCCGAGCCTGTGTTTTATTTACACTCATGTTCAATTCAATTAAAGCTGCTCTAAATCTTCCTCCTCCACATCAACCCAGGGGGCAGGGGGGCATTAGTGTTGTGTTATACTCATGTTCATCTTGTGTTGTGGTAGTGTTGAGTTAGTGTTGTGTTAGTATTGCTTTAGTGTTGTGTTGTTGTTATGTTAGTGCTGCTTTAGTGTTTAGTGTCACCTCAGTGTTAAGTTAGTGTTGTGCTAGTTGTGTTAGTGTTGTGCTAGTGATGTCTTAGTGTTGTTTTAGTGTTGTATTAATGCTAGTGTGTTACTATTGTTTTAGTGTTGCCGCTGTGTTGTGTAACTGTTGTGTTAGTGTGGTGTTAGTGTTGTCTTCATGTTATCTTAGTGTTGCATTAGGGTTATTGTGTGTTAGTGTTGTGTCAGTGTTGTGTTAACTTTGCCTAAGTATTGCAATAGTATTAATGTTGTGTCAGTGTTGTGTTAGTTTTGTCTTAGTGTTGCATTAGTATTAATGTTGTGTCCGTATTGTGTTAGTGTTGCGTTAATTTTGTGCACGTTCAGAGAATGTAGCTGCATGCGTAATTTAATGTGCACTTCATTTCCATTCACCTCCCTAACAACAATTCTTACACATCAGCTAGTCAGAGACAAACGCTTCTGCTGATTCCTAATTTGATTCCTGATGTGCTGACTAATTAACATTTATGCTTGTTACAAGTGAAAGTAATACCTTGTACACACGTACACACACACACACACACACACACAGGGAAACAGTAGATATGAAAGGATTTACATATATTAGAGTTTGTGCTGTCCATTATAGCACTGGACACACACACACACACACACACACACACACATTATATATATATATATACTCATACATACATACATACATACATACATACATACATGCATATGTACATGTATGTATGTGTGTGTGTGTGTGTGTGTGTGTGTGTGTGTGTGTGTGCGTGTGTATAACAGGAATGTAGATATATATCACACACACACACACACACTGAGTTTGAGTTAAATCACCAGATCTGAGGGAAATTCCCCGTGAATTGCAACTACATGATGGCGTTTTCCTCTCGTGCTCACACGTGACGGACGTGAGGTAAAGTGTGTGCTGTTTATCGGCTTGTGTGTTGTAAGTCTTCTACATTCTTAGTGAAAACAGGCCTGTGTGATGCCTTTATTCCACGACCTGCGGAAAAACCGCGCAGCATTGCAGGTGCAGATTCTGCGGCGCGAGCGCTTTAAACGAGCCTCTGGACCTCGTGTTTAAAGCTCGTGATTAAAGATTATAATCAATGTAAGACGGGCGGAAAACAACGGGGAGCGCATTAAATATATATACTCTGCAAATTAAGTCGTAAAAAATAACTGCAGCTCGTGAGGAAGTTAGTGTCAGTTAAAGAGCGGCCATGTTGAAGCTCTGCTGGATCCATCACGCACTCAGAGGCCTAAACTGTCTTTTCCTGTCCTGTCCTGTCCTGTTCACCCTCACCCACCCCCCAACAAACAAACACACACACACACACACACACACACACACACACACACACACACACACACACACACACACACACACACACTATTAACAGCTTCATTCTGTCCTGTTCAACATCACAAAATCAACTCTTAAGTCAACTTCCGGTTTCCACGTGACACAATACCTGCAGCTGTAACGATACAATTTGGTATCGATATGATTGATATTTGATGATACTCTTGAATATTTGACCATATGGTACAACGTCCGGTGATAAATTAACCTTTGAATGTTTGCCAATACAATCTGAGTCTTTCTCTGATTGGATTATGATATGGGATGAGATTGGATACAATGCGATACATGATTCGATTCAGTTTGATTTGATTCTACATGACTCAGTTGATCGATTAGAGTATGATACAATACGACTTAATTTGCCGCGATATAAATTGATTTAATTCCATGGGATATGACGTACAACGTATGTACACGACACAAAACAATATATTTGACAACACCTCTGAATCTGCTGACACGATCAAATCTGGATTTATAAGGACTCTATTAAATTCCTGATTGCACTAAATATGATACGATACCGTACGATTCGATTTTTATCGCTGATTAAAATCTGATGACGTTTTGTACAACTATGTTTAGAATCTAGAAATACAATTCTGCTATTAACTCTTGAATGACGTGAATGTAGAGAAGAATCTTTTTCGTTAGTTTGTTAATAATAATTACATAAGACAATTATTGCAATATGATTTCATAATATTGTAGTATGTAGTAATCTAAATCATCTTAATAGCAGTTGTGCTGTATTGTGTTTTGTACAATAATTTACAGATGTTTCAGAAAAATGAATCTGTTGTTCACAGTAAATGTAAAATGTCAAACCAGAATTTTATAAAACACAAAAATACTTTTTTTAACATTGAAATATAGAAATGAATCTGTAGAAGAAAACTGGGTCCTTCATACTGAGTTGTGTTGAATGGTGTCGCTTTCTTATTCTAATTTTTTTGTCATTAAAGCGATCTGGACGTAGCAGTGTGGGTCTCAACCTCCAGTTGTGTAACTTAAAACACACACAATTCACACTGAAGGTCAAAATTTCATTTTTTCATTAAATAGATTTTCACATGATGGTCACGTGATTAAAATTATTAGGAGTTGATCACCACGTGTATCCTTCACGTAGATGTAAGTTAATGGCTCTATTCTTTTGTTGAAAATTATGTGCGTAATATTTAACACTGGTCATTCTCGTGCGTAAACAACGTAATGATATATATTTTACGCACGTCAGAATAACAAAACAGGGATTCTTATGTGCGCTCTCATTTCTCTCTATCTCTCATTCCCTCACCTCCATTTGGTCCTCCGGTTCTGGAACCACGTTTTAACCTGCGCGTCGGTCATTTTTAGGGTCTTGGCGAGGGCTGCGCGCTCGGCGCTGGCCAGGTACTTCTGCCGGTGGAAGCGTTTCTCCAGCTCGCAGATCTGCGCGCGCGAGAAGGACGTGCGCGGCTTCTTCCGCTTGGGCGGCGTCCGGTTTTGGTACGGGTGACCAATTCGCCGTGCGACCACCGTGAAGGGCGTCAGGGCCGCTGGAGGACAGTGTGAAAGAGGGTGAGAAGTTTATTCCAAAGCATCACATGTGGAGCATGACCATAAACAGAGAAAAAACCTAACAAATAAAGAAAAATAACCAAATAGAGACCTGATTGTGGATGCAGAAAAAATGCTATTATTTAGAATAAAAAAATAAAAAAGTTTCCCCTGAAATGCAAACTTTTTACAACCTATAGAATCAATAAAAATAAAATAAAAGCGATTTCCTAGGCGTTGGCATTGTTCCTCTTATGTCGTGTTCGTGTTGTATTTACTCGTCGTTTTATTTATTTATTTATTACTTGTTCACGTGTTTTATGCTTCGTTTTTAAGTATTTCACGCTACTCATTTATTTGTAGGCCATGCTCTAATTTTCAAACATGCAGTTTCGGGGAACAGCAACATTTCGTGGACCTTCACGTGTTTTTCACGTGTGATCACATATTACAATCACGTTTGTATTCAGATATAGCACGTGATATGTTTTTTTTATTTATTTACGTAAGATGCTGTGTGCACGCACATGTATGTTTTTAAGTTACCTTGAATTACCTTTTAGGAGGAAAGGAGTCTCCAAACCCTGCGACAAACGCGAGTGTATAAAAACACTTCTTTAAAATGATTCAACTATTTACTTAAAAAAAAAAATGAAGATCAACCCAAATGTTCCCTAAAATCGATATACCGCAGAAGTCGATTTGCATTTCCATCATCTTTCACTGTTCTTTATTATTATTCTGAAATATTATCCTGGTTATGTTTGTTTTGCAAAGTGTGTGCTTTTAATTTTTTTATGTATTATTTTATTTTTAATTTTTTTTATTTATTGGAAGAAGGGGGGGGGGGGGGGGTTAGGGGGGAGGGGGGGTGTCTAAGGCTGGGGGAGATGATCGTAGAGAGGAAATTGTGGTTAATAATTTATGACTCGTTTTCATTCAACTTCTCCCCAGTGTGAAAGGAAACAAAGTAGATGCTGGTCTGATTCAAGATACAGAATAGCAGTGTGACGAAACAATTTAAATTAATAGCAATAAATAAAAACCTAAATAAATCATAATAATTATGTAAATTATTGTGGAAAATTTGATTACATTTAATTTAAAAAAATCGTAAATTACATAATTTAGATATCCATAATTATTACATATAGTGTCTTTATTTCTCAGATAAACAATCTGTATGTTAAATCAGAACTACAAGCCATACCTTAAATATAATTTCTATAATTTCTGTCATTTCTTTAAGGGTCTTTCATTTCTCGACACGAAACAGAAATGTACAATGATGGTTGTAAATGTATTTTCTCTCTCTCTCGCTCTCTCTCTCTCTCTCTCTCTCTCTCTCTCTCTCTCTCTCTCTCTCTCTCTCTCTCATTTTTAGTTTTTAAATACTTTCTTGTCATAAATGTTTTCAATCATGCAGAAAAATAGTTAAAGCATCAGTAGAAAAGAATGTCTTCTTCCTCTTTATTATCAGAGTGTGAGAACCTGAATCAGGCCTGTAGGGCGTCCATAAATAACCCTGATGAAATATTGATACGTCTTTTATCAAAGTGCTTTGCGTTTCTTTTTTTTCATTTCTTCTTCTTTTTTTGTTTTATGAAGCGGATTGGGGACGAATGCGCGCGCACACGCGTTTAATGCAGAGCTGAACAGCCTTTTTGTTTTAATTGTATTTCTTTAGCAGTCTATGGCACTCTTAAGTCAGCAAGCGCGCGCACACATACACACACACACACGAGAGAGAGAGAGAGAGAGAGAGAGAGAGAGAGAGAGAGAGAGAGCGAGCGAGAGAATATGTATTTATTATTTATGAATTGGTCCTAAATGCGAACCAGCTGATCTTAATGTACGCCAATAAAGGAGATTAATGCTGACTGTATATTTTTGTTTGTGTTGTTTTGCATAAATTATCGATTCGGTATATCATTAATATTAATTACTCAGGTTTTTTTTTATATATATATATTTTTGCAAATATCAATAGCACGAGGCTTATAATAATAATAATAATACTAATAATAATAATAATAATTATAATAATAATAATAATAATAATACCAAGTATTCATATTATTTGTATTATTATTATTTTTACTATTGTTATTATTATTATCATTATTATTACTGCAATATTTTGTGATAGTGTTCAAAATGTGCTTTTACACCACTGTAAAGATTTAATTACAAGATTAAACTACACAGAAAAATACATCCTTAAATTGCCCGTGCATTTACTGAAATAAATAAATATATCAGTGTTAATTGCAAAAAAGTTTAAATCAATATGAGGTATAATGCATTATAATTAGACATCAGTTTATAGACTTTTATTACGTATGAAATTGTTTTATTATTCTTCCCTAAAAATTGTGATACTCATATAAGTGACAATTTGTTTATATGTCCATTCTATTTATGAATTTCTAGAAGTTTCATCTTGAGAGTATTGTATACTTCCCGATTTCCCATCATACCCCAATCCAGCTGAATTTGTATACACATGAAGTCTGATAATGAACCAAAACAAATGATTTTCCAGTATTTGTCCATCCATCCAAAATATTAAAAACTGTTTAAAATGTATTTCAGTATTAAAGAATCTATTGTGTAATCGTTACACAATCTCGATTTTTAAATACTAAAATACACTAATGTAACCCAAATAAAATAAATTATATATTGTATAAATAAAATGCTGAGGTTGGGATAAAATTCCTTTTTAAAATATGCAAAGTGTGTTCATTTTTTCATAATCTATAAATAATCTCCTGCTGTTAATAAAAACAAGTATATATAAGTGCTAATGTAAGAAGATTAAAACATTCACTGTCCTGTGTTATTTTATAGACAAAATAAAAACTTCTCAGTGAAGTAATAATTCTGTAGCATTTCTACAGCTGGGTTTCTACAGCTGATCTGATCTGCTTTAAGTGACTAATCGCTGTTTGGAGATGATCTCCAGCTGGACTTTGGTGGGCGTTGACGCGTGTTGTATTAAAATAAAAAATAAAATACAAATAAAAATACAAAACCTGCACAATGTTGAGGATGATGAATGCGATGGTGATGATAAGGATGAAAATGAGGATGATGATGAAGATAATGGTACCTGCAAAGCGGTCCTTGGCGAAGCGCTGGCTGCTCTCCATCCAGGGAAAACCGATGCCGCTGAGCGCGGGGACAGAGGGAGGCACGGCGGCGGTGAGCGGCCTGTGCGCCGGGACTCTGATTACACCGCCGGGTGCCAGAGCGAAGTTCGGTCCGTACGCACCGGATTCGTCATACGGAGCGGACAAGCCGTGAAAAGCACCCGAGAGCGCGGTGTAGGGATTTGGACTGGCCGCTCGGTGCCCATGCGTGCTGTCCGGACTGCTCTGTGTCGAGTTCTGTTGCTGTTCTTGTTGCTGCTGTTGTTGTTGTCGCTGTTTTTGGCTCTCCGGTTCTCCACCGCTGAGGATCTGATCAATGCCGAAGCTGATGGTCTCATGTTGGCCAGGTTGAGAGGTCTGACCTGTGGGGCTGGAGCTTGACGCTCGGTCCATCCTCTCCTTCCACAAACCTGACCGAATAGCTTTCTGGAGACTTATATTCCACTTTTAAATGACTAGTTCTCAACGCTACTGAGTGTTAAATTCCTCTTCACTCCTTTTCCTTTTTTTTTGATGCAGCAGCAGATTCCGGCGATGCTCCAGCGTCGATCCGGGCATGGAAAGTTTTTTTGGCAGAAAGACTTGGACCGGTTTCACACTCAGTACCAGGTTTGTCTCCTGCTCGTAGCTCCTCCTAACTTCATTTGTGTTTCGCCTCTTTTCTCATTGGGCACGTTTGTCTCCTTCTCTTCTGATTGGTGTACGCTTTGTGACATCACTCCCTGATTGGTCCGGAGTGGAATTTTTTTTCTCTCCTCTTGTGTTCAAGCAACTATTTGTATGACGGACATTTTAAAGTGTCTTTAAAGTGATGATTGTATTTTATTTCAGTTCTTTAGTTACACTTTATTGCTTCATGTTTATAAAATACACGAACGAACTTGCAATAGACTGTTGTGTCGTGTGTGTGTGTGTGTGTGTGTGTGTGTGTGTGTGTGTGTGTGTGTGCGTGCGTGTGTGCGTGCGCGCGTTTCCAACGTTTAGGGTTAATCAGATGAGGGCGAGTTGTCTCTCACGAGCTTAATCCGATGGCTTTCGCGCGCGCGCGCGCGTGTTTGTGTGTGTGTGTGTGTGTCGGTCTCATCGATCGGTCGGATGAGAAACTCGAGCCGGTGTGTATTAAAAGCGGCGTCATTAGAAAACCATCCGGACTTCACATGGCCTCCAGCAGAGAGGGGGGGGTTTGGCTTTTCCACCTTCACTATTTATTGCTTGAAGGAAAAACCAGATTCATTATTTATTTATTTATTGATTCTGCTGTGGAATAGACTTTAATAATGTAACTTTAATTATTATTATTATTATTATTATTATTATTATCATTATTATTATTATTATTGAAATATTTTGACCTAATTGACAGGCCAATAATACAATCACAGCACTATTAGCAACACAACATACATTAGACAAGAAAACACTAAATATTTGTTTTTGTTCAGTAAAAACAAAAACAGAATAATTGTATTTTAATTATACATTCGAAAATATTTTTCCTGCAGTTTAAAATCTATCTTAAAAAAATTGTCTAAATAAAGCTACTTTAAAACTTTTAGATTGTATCCTAATGTAAAATGTGTTTTTTTTCGGCAGAATTATTTCAGAGAATATTTTTTACGCACAAAATGTAACAGTGATTTAAACAGTGATGTTAAACACTGCTCTTAATTGAAACAATTAGTGAAGCACAAAAAGCTTGTCATGTCCAATTAAGGAGCGGTGTGATTGTGTGTGTGTGTGTGTGTGTGTGTGTGTGGCCGCTGGGACACTCGATCTGCTGCCAAAGTGCTTCCGTGTAAAAGAAAGCGACGCTTAAACCAGATTAAGTTTGGACTCTTTTCGGCTCAAAGCTGCTGTGTTTGATTAGCTTCAGGGGGCTGCGGAGGAGAAGCAAATCCGGTTAACTGTGAAGGAGTTGATATTTTAATAGACCATTAGCGAGTGCTGCTGATGCTAAAAAGCTCCTTTCCCCTGGGATAGAGAGAGAGAAAGAGAGAGAGAGAGAGAGAGAGAGAGAGAGAGAGAGAGAGAGGAGGGGGGCGTCAGACCACTGGACTGAGGAAGATGTTCACTTCATTCCAGTGTCACTTGGTGTTAGGGCTTGTGTTTCCGAGACACTTGGTCCGTGTCTCAAATTGCACACTACTGCGATTTAAATTAAATCTAAATCTGTCCCGTCATGCACCGCTGAACTAAAATGTTTGCTCATAGTGATGTTGATTATGATGTCAGAGTATGTTTTAATTTTCTTACTATTATTTGAGAATTTAATATGACGTAGGCTATAAAGGTTATTTATAGTAATTAAGTATGAAATTTGCTCCTTTCAAGCCGCTAATATATGACGTCATGAAGTCATCAAATACACCTACAATGGCAACAATGTGCACATGGATGAACATTTCTTTCACCAAAGATGCTTAGCTGCATATTAATTAGTAATACCCTACATTTCTTTATTATTATTGTTATTGTTATTGTTGTTGTTGTTGTGTACAACATTTATATATATACTTACTGACGCTATTTTTCTGTACGCAAATAACACTACACTACTATAACAATCATTATTTCATTATTTGCATTTATTTATTAATTGATTAGTTTGAATATTTTTCTATTCTTTTTTCTTTTTGAAAAAAAAAAGTAGAACACAACTGTGCACAAAAGGTTGAACAGTTCTTGTGATTGTAACATCACAACCATCATGATTATTACTGTTAGGGGGCCAAGCATTCGCACCTTAATAATATTATTATTATTATTATAAAAAGTTTTCATTATTCCAGTCTTCAGTAGTCCACAGGTGTAATTCCAAAAAAGTTGGAATGCCTGGGAATATTTAAATAAAAACATCATGCAATGATTTGAACTCACAACCCCATATTTCATTAATAATAATTTAATTAATATCAGAAAATATACACATATTTAAGTAGAGGTAATGTACATTATTTTCAATAAATTAATTTTGAATTTGATGGCCACCACTTGTCTTAAAAAAGTTGGGACAGGGCCATGTTTACCAATGTGTAGTGTAACCTCTTCTTTAAACAACAGTCCAGCTGCTGGAATTTTTTGGGAGAGGAATATTATCTTATGTGTGTATGATTCAAAATTCTGGCTGCTTAAATGTCCTGGGTCTTCTTTGTCATATTTTTGTAACACATTTTTAATTGGTAAAAGTTCTGGACTGTAGCGAGACGAGTTCAACACCTGGAGTCTTTTCTTGTACTATAAACCAAGCTGTATGCAGTTTAGCAATGTCTTGCTGAAATATGCAAGGTCTACTCTGAAAAAGACTTCTGGATGGAAGCATATGTTTCTTTAAACCCGACATGTACTTTCATCATTGATGGTGCCATTAGACATGCAAGCTGATCATTACATAAGCACTAATGCACCCTCATAATGCACCCCCATACTGCAGGCTGTTGAACTGAGCACTAATAATAAGCAGGGTGGTCTCTTTTTAGTCTGGAGGGCACAGCATCCATGCTTTACAACAGGAATTTCAAATTTCATTCTTCTGACCACAGAACAGTTTTCCACTTTGCTAAAGTACAATTAAAAATAGCTTTGGCCCAGAGAAGACAGCAGTGCTTCTGGATCATGAACATTTATGGCATCTTCTTTGCACAATAGAGCTTTGACTTGCATTCGTAGATGGCATGGCTATGCGAAAATTCATTTTATATTGACGAACATGATTGTGAAATTGTTCCAGAATTTGTAAATGACGTTCTGGTGAACCTCTGCCCATCTTCTGATAAACTTCTGTAAGATGCCCTTTTTACACCCAGTCATGTTAATGACCTGTTGCCAATAAACTTAATTGTAAATTGTTTTTCCAGCTTTTTCTTGTTAGTAACACTTACTTTCGCAGCCATTTGTTGCCTGGGTTATAACTTTACTGAGACGTGTTGCAGAGATCAAGTTTAGATTTCTTTCTTTAAAAAGTACATTTCCTCAGTTTAAACATTTTATATATTTTTTATGTTATATTGTGAATAAAAGATACAGCATGTGATATATATGTAAGCATATTTACAGTGAATAAATATAAAGGCTATAACAGTGCAGAGATTCAAATACGTGAATGTGAAATTTTTGGCAGAATGTACAGTGAGGCTATAAAGATATGAAGATAGATATAGATAAAAATTGTTCAGATTTAATGAGGAGTAAAAAGATATACTATGTTATATGTACATGTATAGTACAGAGGTTATATACCAGGGGTCACCAACATGGTGCCCACGGGCACCAGGTAGCCCGCAAGGAACACATAAGTAACCAGCGGGCCTTTTCTAAAAATAGCTGTTTCCTACTTTGTTAAATCATTGTTGCTAATTATTATGAGAAATCTTTAACAAGAGCAGTGTCTTCACATAGAGGAATATCATTAATTATTAATAATAACATATAATAAAAGGTAAATTGAGCAAATTTGTTATTTCAGATCAAACTGAAAACTTTGTGTATTAAACTGGTAGCCCTTCACATTAATGGTACCCAAGAAGTAGCTCTTAGTTTCAAAAAGGTTAGTGACCCCTGGTGTACACAGTGTTTTGTTTGTGGTTTGGTTTGGTTTTTAGGGATCTAGCGAGAGTTGAGATATAAGATATTCGAGATATGAGATTTGCTTAGTGAATGAACTTCAGTGCATTCTGTATTTATTTATATTTGACACATTGTCAAAACTTTTTGGAAATTTTGGGTTGTTACCTGACATGCAAGCTGTTGATTCTCAGAAACTTGCCTTCAGTTTCAAAGTGTCTTTTGATGGTGTAAGAAATTGTATGCACTGCCATTCTTTTTCTTTTCTTTCTTTTATTTTTTTTACTGTTACATACTCAATATAAAAGTATATATATATATATATTCCTGACAGTATTCAGGGCTCAGACACACTCTCCCAGTTTAAGTGCAGATTAAAGATGTCTCTTTTTAGCAAGTCCTACACATCACATATCATAACCTTGTGCTTCAGCACATCTGATCTAATGCACATTATTAACATGCGTGTTAATATAATGAACAGCAGCTATGCTAATTCCACTCCACTTCTTCTCTTTCTCTACCCATCTCAAGGCATCCTACGGTTGTGCCAGCTCCATTTGTGTCCCACCTTATGAAGATTATGGACCTTTAAAGAAGTAGAAGACCCTCCAAACATCCTGAATCATTTAAAGAACATACCAGCACCATTTGGATTCCACTTTATGTTGTGTTTGGAGATATGGAACTCTTTGAGTGTTTAAAGGCTCTGGCATGGAGAAGCTGGTGTTGGATCTATGATGAACTCAAATGTTGTGCTATTTTATGAGTTGCTCAGTAGTTCCCTGTTCCATAACCTCAAATGACTCTAAAAGACTGTAGGAAGGTCATTATTCACAATCTTACATTCCTGTGCTCATGTTAGTTCTCACTGTCCAGTGTTTTGTATTGTTTATAAATCATACTCTTGATATCACCCAAATGAGGATGGGTTCAACCATTGAGCCTGGTTCCTCTCAATTGTTCCTCATAACATCTAAAGTAGTTTTTCCTTGCTACAGTTGCCCAGGCTGATAAATACACATCATTCACCTTAATTCTTAGCTGCTTTGGGACGATTTCCATTGTGAAAATGCTATAGAAATAAATTCGGTTTGACTTGATGTCTTAATGTGTAAGCAAGTGTGTGCTATAGTTTAATGATAGCTGTCAGTGTAACTGCACAAAACAATACTGATATCTAAGTTCTATATATACAGTAGAGTGTCTTGAATAGCATGCTTGTGTGTGTGTGCGTGTATTTGTGTGTGTGTGTGTGTGTGTGTGTGTGTGTGTGTACTATGCTACATATAGTAGCTTCAAATAAAAAAAAGTTGCTAGCTATTTTTTGAGCAATTAAACGGCTGCAAAAAAGAATTTTCATGTTAAAAAGGTAAGCACTTTTTTATCCGATCATTGAAAAGCATTTATATGCTAAATGATGATAGCTGACAAAGTCTAGCTAACTAAACTACAAGGTTTGCTAATATTTATTAGCACAGAAGTGAACTGTTTCCTATTGTCAACTGTAGCTAAATCAGTTTTGTCAATGTTCTTACTTATTCACTCTGATTCCTGTAGTGCCATTTATTAGCCTAGCATAAAAATGTTGATTTGTTCTCATTGCATCTGGCTTATTTGTATATTTGTATATTTAAATTGTATATAAATAAAACATTGCATGCCATTGGATTCAAATATTTGAAAATATAGCACCCTCTTAGTTGGAGAATGTTTAGCAAAGATGATGTACTATCTTCTAAGATAATTATAAATGTGGGTGGGGCCTGAGTACTAACAACACATTCTAATGCAATGTACAGTAGGTGGTGCCTGATTGCAAACTCCTTTTAATACAAGGGCGGGGCCAGAGTGTGAACACGTTCTAATACGTGTGGGCAGGGCCTGATTGAGAACATGTTCTAATACAAGGGCGGGGCCGGAATACGAACACGTTATAATACATGTGGGCAGGGCCTGAGTACAAAAACGTTCTGATACATGTGCAGGGCCAGAGTGTGAACACGTTCTAATCCGTGTGGGCAGGGCCTGATTGAGAACACGTTCTAATAAAGGGCGGGGCCGGAGTACGAACACGTTATAATACATGTGGGCAGGGCCTGAGTACAAAAACGTTCTGATACATGTGCAGGGCCTGAGTGTGAACACGTTCTAATACGTGTGGGCAGGGCCTGATTGAGAACACGTTCTAATACAAGGGCGGGGCCGGAGTACGAACACCTTATAATACATGTGGGCAGGGCCTGAGTGTGAACACGTTAACATACGTGTGGGCAGGGCATGAATGTGAACCGTTCTAATACATTGGGCGAGGCCTGAGTAAAAAAAAAAGGTCTGATACATGTGGGCACTGATACACTGATACACTGAGTGTGAACACGTTCTCATACGTGTGGGCAGGGCATAAATGTGAACCGTTCTAATACATGTGGGCGAGGCCTGGGTGTGAAAACGGTCTAATATATGTGGGCGGGGCTGGAGTGTGAACACGTTTTAATACATGTGGGTGGGGCTTGAGTGTGAAATGTTCTAATACATGTAGGCAGGGCCTGAGTGCAAAAACATTCTAATACATGTGGGGGGGGGCCTGGGTGCTAAAACATTCTGATACATGTGGGCGGGGCCTGGGTGCTAAAACGTTCTGATACATGTGGGTGTGGCCTGGGTGCTAAAACGTTCTAATACATGTGGGCGGGGCCTGAGTGCAAAAACATTCGGATAAATGTGGGCGGGGCCTGGGTGCTAAAACATTCTGATACATGTGGGCGGGGCCTGAGTGCGAACACGTTCCACAGTTATGTATATGTGTATAGTGCAGTTTCTACGAATGCTGAAAATCTAGCTATTAGCTTTGTGAGCTTGAGGCAGTTATGCTAACGCCAACACAGTTTCTTAAGACATAAATGATTAAAATCCATATTAAAACTGTCTGCTGCTCCTTAATTGTTCGAAGCACAAAACTCAATTTAATCGTAATTAAAATTGTAGGAATGCCGGTCTTTCCCACTCCTCCTCCTCCTCCCCCCACTCCTCCTCCTCTCTGAAACTCCCGCCTTCCGCTCATAGAAGTAATTATGAGTGAGATGCCAGCGCGCGCGCGCTCATTCTCGCCCCGCCCCTTCCCCTTTTCTTCTTCTTATTCTTCTCCCGCCCACGGCGGTGTTTTTATTGCGCGCGCCTGCCCAACGCTCAAGAAAAAAATCTTTCGGTTCTCGCGGCTTCTTTTTGAATAATAAATGACACGCAATACATAAAAATGCCGCGACGCCGCGATATGAAAAGCTCGCGCAGTAAGTAATAGTGCATTTAAAAAAAAAAAAAAAAAAGAGAGAGAGAGAGAGAGAGAGAGAGAGAGAGAGATCCGACATGCTTTTATTATCAAAATAAAAACAAAAAGCCAAAAAAAGCGAGAGAGAGAGAGAGAGAGAGAGAGAAAGAGAGAGGCGGAAGTGATGAGAGAAAGATGGAGAGATAGAGGGGCTGTGGCTGTTATTGCAATATAAAAAAAAAAACACCGGGTGTAAGGAAGTCCCTTCGAGCGAAAAGCGCGCGCTTTAATGAAAGTGTAGCGGCTCGCGCCGTCTCTCCGCGCGCGGTGAATTATTAAGTAAAGCGGCCCATAAAGATAAAGCGCGCGTGCCGGAACGGCCCTTCATCCACTTCCCTTTGTGTCCGCGCGCTGTTTTTCCAGCTTTATTATCCGCGCGCTGTAATGGAGCCGCTTTTAATTTAGTTTACAAAGAGAGAGAGAGAGAGAGAGAGAGAGAGAGAGAGAGAGAAAGAAAGTGAACTGTCACTCTGTCTTCCGGTCCTTTCTTTCTTTCTTTCTTTCTTTCTTTCTTTCTTTCTTTCTTT
>MU551584.1:6965824-6968240 GCA_024362625.1 Silurus asotus
GTGTAGCCTGAATGTCGTTTATACGTGCCATGTAAACGTGCAGTTTCCATGGTAACCAGAACGATTGAAACGATCTCTCAGAAAACTCTGAACCACTAAAATGACACCGTTATTCCACTAAGCACCGAACCACTAACCGAAAAAGATCTCACACTGTAGTAAACTAACATTCTGTTCTGCTCCAGTGCTCTGAGAGGATTTTTTTATTTGCTTCTCTTTTTTTTTCTGAGGTGATGAAGAACACAAGTGTGGAATCTTCTCAGAAGCACAGTGAGATGTGACCAGCTGGATCAGGGTGTCTCCTCTGTGAGTTTAAGGAATGTTGAGAATAAGGTGAGAGGAAAAAGTGATGCTGTGTGTGTGTGTGTGTGTGTGTGTGTGTGTGTGTGTGTGTGTGTGTGTGTGTGTGTTTGTATGGGCCACAAATCAGTGTGATGATGAAAAATAATGATAATGAAACCCTGTATTTAGTTGTTCAGTCACAAAAAGTGTCACTGAGCTGAGCTGAAAATACATACCACATGAAAACAAATACCATTATAAGTTTAGAGAAAGTGATGTGTGTGTGTGTCTGTGTGTCTGTGTGTGTGTGTGTCTGTGTCTGTGTGTGTGTGTGTGTGAGAGAGATTTTCTACCTAATTCTTACACACAATGTAGCCACCATTGAGATTAATTTATTAATACAATTTAACTTAATTCATATGTTCACACTCTCACCATTATAAGGTAAATAGTCTGAAGTAACAACTTACATGTTGGTTTGTGTACGTTTTTGTACCCATCTGAATTTCTTACTTCTGCTTTATTGACTCTGCTTCGGTTGTTTAAACCAGAAGTTAATCTTGGGCCTGATCCTGATCCTGTTGCTGTTCTTATACAATTGTTTTGAACTATTATAATTGATCAATTTAGTGTAAAAGTGCACTAAAAACTAAAAACACAAAAATTTCTGCTGCGTTTGTGTTTGTGTACAAGTAGACAGTGTAACAAATTAACTTGGTAATGTCTTCAGTGTGTGTGTGTGTGTGTGTGTGTGTGTGTGTGTGTGTGTGTGTGCGAGAAAGTTTAAGACTGCATTTTGTTATGCAATTGTGTTTTGTATATAATAGCTGATACATTTGGATGCCTTTTGGCACTTTCTCAGACACTCCTGCCTCCTGACACATGGGTGTGTGACTCAGAGAGTGTGTGCGCGTGTGTGCATGTGTGTGTGAGTGTGTGTGTGTGTGTGTGTGTGTGTGTGTGTGTGTGTGTGTGTACACAGTGTCAATGTCCTTTTCGCTGCCGGCCTTGTCGGAGGCACTCAATAAAAGCAGATTATCCGGCGTGTGGCCGTGCACTCTCTTTGTCTTCCTAACGACGGCCTTTTGACCTTATCACCCATCCCGCTGTGTGAGTGTGAGTGTGTGTGTGTGTGTGTGTGTTTAAAGGGGGGGCCACCAGCTGCCACCAGGCGGGCGCATTGCCCCTCTCGTTGGCAGAGACGTCTCTCTGTGCCCTCAGGGTTGAGCAAGCTGTTGATCCACCAGCTTCCCCCCTGCTCTCCCACCTGCCCTCACACACACACACACACACACACACACACACACACACACACAGCATATCTCTGTCTCTGAGTATTGCCAGGGGCAATGTCTTTCTTTCTTTCTTTCTTTCTTTCTTTCTTTCTTTCTTTCTTTTTTTTCTCTTTTTCTCTCTTTCCCTCTCTCTATTTTCACATTCAGCCCTCTCTGTCCTTCCACCCTTTACATTTTTTTTTTTTTAATAACCACCTTTTAAATAATATATTTTGGGACAACATTTTCATTTCTTTATGATCCTGAATTTGTGTTCTTTTAGTTTTAGTCAAATCTAAAATGCATTAACTTTTTATTTTAATTAATGTTTTTTTTCTCTTTTTCTCTCTTTCCCTCTCTCTATTTTCACATTCAGCCCTCTCTGTCCTTCCACCCTTTAAATTTTTTTTTTTTTTAATAACCACCTTTTAAATAATATATTTTGGGACAACATTTTCATTTCTTTATAATCCTGAATTTGTGTTCTTTTAGTTTTAGTCAAATTTAAAATGCATTAACTTTTTATTTTAATTAATGAATTCATACATAAAAATGGATTTTTTGAAAATTGGTATAAAAAAGTGTCCAGTACAGGTCTGTCCTGTCTTCCACACTTGCTTGTTCGACACAAGCTGATATCATGAAGAAATAAGAATTAAACTGTTATCACCCCAGAAATCAAAAGCAAAGTGCATAACCTTTACTAGCAACTAGTTTAAAACTAGCAACTAGTAAAAAACTTTACTAACAACTAGATTTAGTTGCTACAAAAAGCAACCAGTAGCTTTTTTTTGTTTTGTTTCCCAAAGAGCGTTACAAAATGGCAAGGACTATTTCCTGAGCCTATATATATATATATA